>WAAD01003666.1:3690-32873 GCA_013389945.1 Fregata magnificens | reverse complement strand
GGCCGCCGGTGCCGAGCCGTGCCTGGGCCGGGGCGGCCGGGTCCGACGGGGCTGGGTGCAGGATTTATTTTTACGGTTGGGCAAGGGCGGGATGGCGTTACTTCCCCCTTCCATCGGCGTAACTGAGGTAGAGGTCTGGCCGAGGCAGGGTATGCAGTTTGGCAGGAGCCCTGCCGAAGTAGAAGTGATCCCTTAAAAACAAGCAGCAGAGCGAACAGCGGTAACGCTTATTCTTGCTGGAACCGGGGGAGGATTTCTAATTGGCTTTTAGTATCAAAGGAGAGAGGCTTTCCGTCTCCAAAAATTGTTTCCCTCTTTCTTGTCCTTGGTGTCGGCTCTTCAGTTTCTGCTTCTCTTTTAATTCTCAGTATCATTTGTATTTTACCTCTCTGTTGCAGTTCAGTGTCTAAATCTGTTTACCGTGTCTCTTCAGCATGTGCCAAAGTTCCTTCCAAATGTCTGTGCTCAACTTCTTGATGATTTGTATCCGTCAGCAAACATCTTCAGGAACTCCTGTTCATAATTTAGGGGAGTTAAGTATACAGCCGAGTTTAAGTTAAACTTTTGTATGTAACTTTCACATTATAACTGTAAGATAAATTAGTGTAAGACTTCAGTGCTGTAAGATTATCTTCTGTTAAGATGCTTTGTCATACTCCTCTGTCTTGTCACAACTTCTCTTTCAAGATGATCTTGCCTGTATAACTCGGGAAAAACAAGGCAGGCTTACAGTCTCAGGGGCGTATTTTTTTACAAGAAGATGTGGCTTTTTTTTTTAATTTTAAAATAACTTCACATTCCTAAACTCTGACTAAAATTCACGCAGTGTGAGTGAGTACCCTGTTTCAATTTTCTCTGAACTGAAAATGTGCTAAATTAGAGGTAAAGGCACTCTGACTTAAGGAAAGGACAGTAAACTAATGTTTTTAATGTTAGAATTGACTTTTAAAGACTCTGACATCATGTTCTTTTATGATATATGAGAGGTTACTGTTCTGATTGACTTCAAAGCTGATCCAACAAGCTGCTCTGTTGTGGGTGGCATATTATTAACACTCCAAGTAGGTGCTGAGGTTTGAGGTAGCGTTTCTAAGGCAGGGTTGGGCAAGGCGCTTTCTCTCTTGAGCAAAAGACCAAGAAGGTAAGTCTGTGCTCAAAAACATCTTATACTGGACTCTCCTGGGGTATGGTTTCCCCTGTGAATTGTATTGGTAAGCTGAGTACTTTTCTTGTGAACTTTGCTTTTGGGCCGTGCAAAGAACTTCTTTAAATGGCCTATATTGCTTTTATTTCAGAAAAGAAAATCAGTTAATGAAATCCCAAGTGAAAACTTGAAGGACAGCCCAATAAAGTACATATATTAACTGCATACTCCTTTTTGCATGAAAACAACCCTTAGTAGTTTCAGATATTAATAGCAAATGCTTAGTTGTTTGTAAGTAAAGAGCTTCTAAGACAACAGTATTAAAAAGTAAAGAACGTGGAACAGGAAACCCATGTAGAATGTATAACGCCAGTAATTTCCCTGTTGTGGTAGATGTGTAAACAAAGTAATGGGAGATAGGGAAACTTATCTGGTAAATAAAAGGATAATGTAACTGAAATGAGTTTAAAATCATGTGGCTAGAGGACAAGCATTGTTGTATTCAAACAGCTTCTTAGTTGATAGATTTGGGGATTGTGCTGCTCTAACCTCACCTTTCTGTACAAACTCAACCAAATCTGTTAAATGAAATCAGAAGACTTCTCTTTTAGCACGTCTGAAAGGCCACCAACCTTATATTGTATGAGTGTGCAGATGACCAGTTTCAAGCGTGGCAGTGAACATAGATAAGGATATGCTTCATGTGCTGTTGTTCCCTTGTCCTGTTCTCTGTGTGATATCAAGGACCGAGCTTTAGCCTGTTGTGGCCTATGGGATGAGTCAGTTGTGGTGCTGAGTGCGCAGTGTAGCTGATAGCTGCCCAGGAGCTGAAGAAAAATAAAGCTTGTTTATTAGGATAAATTGCAGGTTTCAAAAGAATGAAGAGGAGGGTAAATAAATTCTGCTCTTAAACACAGTCTTGGAGCTTGGAAAAGTCCCTCAAATCTCCGGATTTTTATTCTTTTCCTTTGGCAAGCTAGAAGTTGTGGTATCAGATGTCCACGGTAAGTAGTAATGTTAATTCACTGGGCTCTAAAACACTTATGCTTGAATAAAGGCATCATGTTCTAGAAGCCCTTACTGCTTTAAATGAAACAATCAGATGACAATGTATGTTGGAAAATAAGAGCATAATGTAGGCTTAGAGATTAGAAAAATAAAGATAAGAGTTCATACTGTGAGCCTTCGTGAGTGTGTACTTAGTATTAGACAAGATGTAATGTATTCAGAGTAGAAATCAACTCTGGAAATGCATGAGGATGCCACATGTGCCTGGTAAAGGGGATGAACAATGACTTGTCTTAGTCTAGGTAATGTAAAGTGGACACTAGAAAGGATGTGTTGTGATTTCAAGGGGGAGGATGGTAGAACGGTGAAATACTGAGAGAACAAAACTATGTGTCAGGACTGCTGAAGAATGCAGTACTTAAGGGGCAAATGAGGGAGTTAGGTAAGGCAGTGTTGGCTTTGTGCCTGCTAGATAGTGAGAGAGACCTGTTCAAAGAAAAGCCTCCATACAAAGTTGTCTAAACTTTGATACACTGTCTTGCATTGATGGCCCAAGATCTCTGACAGTCAGAACTGTTGTGGTTTAACCCCAGCCGGCAACTAAGCCCCACAGAGCCGCTTGCTTGCCCCCGGTGGGATGGGGGAGAGAATTGGAAGGGTAAAAGTGAGAAAACTCATGGGTTGAGATAAAGACAATTTAATAAGTAAAGCAAAACAAGGAATTAATTGGCTACTTCCCATCGGCAGGCAGGTGTTCAGCCATCTCCAGGGAGGCAGGGCTCCATCACGTGTAATGATTACTTGGGAAGACAAACGCCATCACTCTGAACATCCTCCCCCTTCCTCCTCCTTCCCCCAGCTTTATGTGCTGAGCATGACGTCATATGGTGTGGAATATCCCTGTGGTCAGTTGGGGTCAGCTGTCCCAGCTGTGCCCCATCCCAACTCCTTGTGTGCCCCAGGCTACTCACTGGTGGGGTGGGGTGAGAAGCAGAAAAGGCCTTGGCTCTGTGTAAGTGCTGCTCAGCAGTAACTAAAACATCCCTGTGTTATCAACACTGTTTTCAGCACAAATCCAAAAGACAGCCCCATATTAGCTACTATAAAGAAAATTAACTCTATCCCAGCCAAACCCAGCACAGAACCAAACTTGCAGTGCTGCATGCAACTGACCTTATTCCTGGTGTCCTCTCTTTGATAGAAGGCTAGAAGCTGACTCTGTTTTGAGCAAGAGGTTGGACCAGACTAGCTCCAGAGGTCTCCTTCAACGTAAATTACGTTGTGATTCTACAACAGTAGTATAGAGGAGAAACGACAAGCAGAAATGTAAGTCCCAAGCTATTTGTACGGCAACATCTTTGTCAGATTTTAAAATTCCACGTAATAAGCAAATAAGTTGTTTATTATATTTTAAACATATGTTTCTGGAGAAAACATCAACTTACTTGCGCTGGAATGTGACATTTAGGAACCCTATTCATGAAAAACTTCATTTTCCAAGGTGCTGTACAATGATTGGAAAAGATGCTCTCTTCTCTAAAGAGCTTATATTTCAAGAGGCAACAGATGACTAAACACTGAGATAATATGAACAGGCAGTGATTTCAGTGCATTAATAATACAATTATTAAGCTTTTTTTAAGGCATCATGACAAAGGAGAAACTTAAAAGAATTTGATGGAGAGCAGTTTAGTAGCTTTATTGATTCTTATTAGACTTGATTCCTGCAGTCTAATTCTCTTCTGCACTCCTTTTTGTGTGCAGAAAAAACTTTTATTCCAGGTGCTTTTTTGATTATTAGTGTTTTTCAGCTATTTTAACCTCTTCCTGAGTTTTACAATGTGAAGGCTCCCACTGAGGAGTCTCTTCTTTCTTGCCATGTGACAACATCTGCAGCTCTTATGGCTACAGTTCATAACTTTGTGTAGCTTACCAAAGTTTTGTTAAGTCAAGAAGACACAATTTGCAGTTTTACGTGAAAATTACCACATTCACAATGTGATGTAGTGCAAAAGAAGACTTCAACCCATCCTGGCTTGTATCAGGAATAGCGTGACCAGCAGGAGTAGGGAAGTGATCGTGCCCCTGTACTCAGCGCTGGTGAGGCCGCGCCTCGAGTACTGTGTTCAGTTTTGGGCCCCCTCAGTACAAGAAGGACACTGAGGTGCTGGAGCATGTCCAGAGAAGGGCAACGAGGCTGGTGAAGGGTCTAGAAAACAAGTCTTATGAGGAGCGGCTGAGAGAACTGGGGTTGTTTAGTCTGGAGAAGGAGGCTGAGGGGAGACCTTATCGCTCTCTACAACTACCTGAAGGGAGGTTGTAGGGAAGCGGGTGTTGGACTCTTCTCCCAAGGAACTAGCGATAGGACGAGAGGGAATGGCCTCAAGTTGCGTCAGGGGAGGTTTAGACAGGGCATCAGGAAGAATTTCTTTACCGAAAGAGTGGTTAGGCATTAGAACAGGCTGCCCAGAGAGGTGGTGGAGTCGTCAACCCTGGAGGCGTTCAAAAAAGGTATGGACGTGGCACTGCAGGGCCTAGTTTAGGAGTCATGGTGGTGTTAGTTGATGGTTGGACTTGATGATCTTAGAGGTCTTTTCCAACCTTAATGGTTCTATGATTCTATCTATGATTCATATGAAAAAAGTATACTTATGTGAACTAATTCTGTTGAAGTATGTTGTTCGTAAGATAGCATTAGCCTTCATGATGTGTGAGGCCTTGACATAGGTGTCTGTAGGTATCTTACTCAAGCGTCCCGTCTGTGGATTTGCAGAAACCATGTTAATCAGCTCTTCAAGAGGAGTATGTATTCTGTAAAGAAAGATCTTGTGTGGGCTTTTAGTTTTGATTTTTAGCAGTGTACTTTGAAGACAGAAAATGCTGTGTGTTCTGTGTACCAGATACGTGCTTTCTGGTATACTATACTGTTAAAACAGGATATTTAACTACCTTAGTTCCATCTTAATTTCCTTTTTGTTTTATGATAGAGGTTTGTCAATATGCCATACACAAGACCTTTAATGCTGGTGTTTAGGAGAATGAATTGCTCTGTGTGGTGGGAGAAAGGACTGTAGCAAACTTGAAGCAAGCAGAGTGGTGCATCTTCATAGTTCTCAAACCATCCTGACGTGAAGGCATGGACATCTGTGCCATTTCTTCCTAGTGGAAGGCTGGATCCATGTTCTGATAAATAAGCAAACCACGGTATATGCTGTGGAATTAAGCATTAGTGTTGAGGGAAGGAAGGAATCTGAAGGAGAGGAGGAAAAATGAGATTGCTCAACTAGGTTAGGCAGGAATGGTTTTTTTTTTTTGTTGTTATTTTTTAAAGAGGTCCTCTGGAGAACTCTTCTGAGACTCGACTGGTGGGAAATAATGCGCAAGCTCCAGGTCTGCCAGGCTTCTTCATGCTCGGAATCTTTTCATTGATGTCTCTTGCTGTCTCAGATATGCCATTTCCTGTCTGGATGTTGTGTTTTTGGGAAAATGGTGAAATTTGAGACATGGGACAGTTGTCTTAAGTATATTCTATTGTTGCTTCACTATTTCTAAGTGTTTTCTATTGTTGCTTCATGCCTCTATTGCGCAGGTCCGTAGGGGAGGCAGCATCTTCGTGAGGCTTACTGGAAAAGGACATGGAATACAGAAATGAGCTTGTATTTGCAAAATCTTTTTCTTATTGCAGGCTGGAATGGAAACTGCAAATTTGAAGATACATGCAATCTGGGAACATTTTTTCTAAATTCAGCTGAGTAACACAATCATAGACAGCTTGAGGAAAAGGAGTATTTAACATTTAGGGAGCAAAGGCAAAACTGCAAAGTACAGTGTTGTCTGTCCCTCAGAAATCTCTCTAGTGTAAGAGCAAGATGTAAGGCCTTCAGAGGCACTACAGTAAATAATGAAAGCTTTAGGATTATCAGTTAGTAGTCCCCATTCTGTGTTTATTCCTTCGGTGCACTGATGCATATCGTTATGGTACATGTAAAGCTGTTGTTGATTGCTGATTTTAAAAAAAAAAAAAGTGTACAACTCGTTTCGTTATTGTAGAAGATTGTGGTAAATGGTTCAGATCCACAGAGTAAAGGGTTTGGGTGTTTGAGGTTTTTTTGGTACTACAAGTGGTTGAATTCAGCTTCTTTTCTGGATGTGTTGGACAGAATCCCAATTATTGTGTCATAAAAATATCTGACCCGCTGTTCTTGTCAGAGTTGTGAATTATCTGTTCTTGGACAGTTTAACTTTTTTTAAGCTTCTGTTAACATGGCATGCCCAGAAGTTTGAAGGCAGAAAGTTAATAATTATTGGTCAAGATCCCATTTCCAGCCTGAGGCAACAAAACATGAAGATTGTATGTTCGTTGGCTAGGAAAGTCTAACTTCACCCAGCGGCCTTAGCCTCTGTCTGCCTGTTCACTTGGGAGCACTGTGAGGACTGAGATTTAACCACCTGGAGAGTTAGCACTTAAGTATCGTTGTCTCCAGAAGGACGGGAAGTGAATGCATTTGCTTGGATTTAGGCCAAGCTTTGCGTAGCGTAGGTCTGAAAGTACCTACTTAACTGGGCAAATGAAATTTTAAGTTCTTTAAGATAATATTTAGGTTCTTTCACACAAATCCTTTACTGGAGTAATTTTGCACTGGAGGCTGCCACATGCTAACTTAGTTTCATGAGTTTTGAGTATGCTTACAGAGCAAAATCCCCTCTCTTTGGCAAGCATGGTAACAATATGCCCAATGTAGTGTAAGACTTCCAGTTCTGTAACACAGTTATTTGCCTGTATTGTTGTTCCTGTGCTATCTGCCTTTGCTGTAGTTTCTTGCTGTGGAGCAAGGCTGTTACAGTAATGAGTTATTTTGGATCCCCAAGGCTATGGAGGTATCTGTTTTAAGACCTGGTTAACAGGTGCATCACCATTTCCTTTAATGGAGTCCTTGATGACCAGTATCTCTGGAAAATAAAAAGCAAGTGTCTTAAGCTGAAATTGCACAATTAAGGCATCTGAGAGGAGTTGCTTAAAAACTTCCTGTGTTAGCCAAGGCTGGTCCTGCCCCTGTTGGAAATCCTTGGAGATAGGAAGCAGAGGAGCAAGTTTTGACAACTGAGTGGGTTAGAGTGGCTGAAATGTCTGCAGTAGTCCCTGTGAGTTTTGCAGGTGTTTTTTCTTCCTGCTTCACCGCCTGTGAGGAGAGGAGTTCTAAGGTGTCGGGTTATTTACCAGTCGTCTTTATTCTCTGGATACTCAGAGCTATTGTCTCTGATGAAGCCGATTCTTAGTATCTTTGGAGAGACATGAGAATATAATGGTAAAAAAGGGTGTATTCTCTGATCTTGCCTGTGTTGTCTTCCTGCTCCTCAAAATTCCTAGCTCTCTGTTCATTGTCTTTCTCTCCTATTTATTTTAACTCTCTCCTTTCCGAACAGCAAGGTGTATTATTTTGCTGTGCAAAGTCTAAATCAATACATAGCACAGCAGTTAAGTTAGTGTTCTAAAAGATAAGACGACTGATGGACAAAGGATCACAGAAGATCAATAAAACATAGTAAACAGTGGTGTTCTCCCATAAAGGCCAGGAGGGTAGCACAAATTAATCGTTGTATGAACTGGGCTTTAATATTCATTACCTAGTGTCTCTGTGGTTTGTAAACTGTTACGCTCTCTGACCCCGCTGGTGTTGGATGACAGGAACATTGCAGAAGAATGTCCCTTAGTGCTGGTGAACGTATTGCATGCCCTGGACCGCTTATCCTGTCAATGCAGGATTATTATCCTGAAGCTGTGAGAGGATGGGATGGTCAAGCTTAAAAGAGGATCTCTTAAAGAGTATGAAAATACATATTCAGGAATTGGGGTGCTCTTCTAAAGGATCTGTTTAAATCCTAAAAATTGCTATATTGGGTTTTAGTAGCTTATGAAGAGGACTGGGAGCTGTAAGACTCTAGATCTTACTCTGGATTTCATGTGTTTTGTTTAAATTTTACTTCAGTTGTACAATAGGACTGCAAAAATACAGGCACAAACCAAGCCACTATCTCCTTTGATACTGGGAATTTCAAAGCAGGTGACAGAGGACTGAAAGGTAAATGCAACCTGTCATGAGCTGCAATGAAGTCCTGATCTGAAATCAAATAGAGAGCTGCAGAAATCATTTTGTTTCACTGGAAGTCAGGATTAAGACTGAGGAACTAAAAATGTCTGTTTTATAAGTCCAGACAGGCTCAAAGAATAAGGCTTATTTGAGAGGAAGAGAGATAGTCATGCTTACGCACTTGTGATTGTGGTAGCTTGATTAGGAAATATTGCTTAACATGTGATACTAAAAGCAGACAGTGAAAGTTGTCATGTAGGTTTGGTGCTCTCTGTCTCTCGGTCTAATTGTAGTATGTTGTGTTACCTTCTCTCCTGAAACTTCTGAGTATCGAGAACCTGTCTGCGTGGGGCTCTGCCAGGTTTCCGAGAGCATCCTCTAGCTGAGGCCGGGAATGATAATCCCGCAACTGAGTCACAGAATTCCCATAGCATTCCCATACCCCAGCTCCCTGCCCGCTGGTCACCTCCCACCTCTTGTTCCTGTCTCACTGCCGTGGAGTACCCAATGCAGGGTGAAGATTTCTGCTCTGGTTGCCTTCCAAGCTGGGTATTTCCATTCTGCTTGCTTAATACGTATCTGTCATTTCTGTTGCCCAGAGGGGCTTCACTTTCTTTCCTAATACTCTAGTGTAACGTTTGGGGTTGAACGCATGCATAAATATATTTTGGTGGTAAATGAAAGTGATCCATTTGTTCCTTCTCTTGTTTGTAACTGCTGTGAAGTTTGATAAGGCTTATCTTTGTAAGACCTCAGTAGCAGTTGTTTTTGTCTAATCGCTTTCACACTTCTTCCTTTTCAACTTGACTTGAAGTATTAAACAAATGAATCAGAAGGGGGGAGAACTAAGGGGGAGATAATCCTAAATGTCTCTCAGCTCAAAAATATGCTAGTTAATAAAGGCTTTGCCAGGTCTTTAATAAACCTTCTGAGCAAATGTGTGACAACTTTACAAAAGTATTTTTATGGAGGGGGGGAGCTACTACGCTATTTCTCTGTTATTTTAGTGAATAACAAGAGATGTGGATGGAGAAAGGATGCGGCTGTGCATGCAAACTATCTCCTCTTTTGTAATTCCAGTTATCATGCCCTTTATGACAACAGGCCGAGTTTTCCATGATGCCTTAACGCTGTCTAGAGGTTACAGGCAAGCTGAAGATCTGTGTCTGTAGAAAACTCTGTGAGTGTCTGAAAAGATTCATTTAGAGGTGTGTTGTATTCAAGAGCATAAATATTTGGTTATATGGATCTCCATTTCTTTTGTCATGCAGCTTTGACATGTGAATTGGTTAACTCTTTTTGAGTATTGAACAGGTTTTATGAACCCTTGCTTTTCTGATGAGTTGGGACAACTCTTCAGTTTCATTTTGATTGGCCAGATTTTAAAAATTCTAGCCAGATATTTTTTATTCTTTCTATCAAGCTAAAACTTCACAATTTAAATGATAAAAATGAGTAAATCACGGTGCTGCACCATGAGTGTTGTTTCAGTTCTTTACTTTCCCAGTATATGTTTTTTTAAATCTGCTTCTTGCATCCAGATGCCCTAAGTGGTGTATTTACCAATGAAAACTGCTATGGGATAACTGTCCTGCAAATTTCTTTCTAGTCACAAAATGGGTATGGCTTTTCAGGCCACCCCCTCCAATACCCCAAGCCAAATAAATGCTGATTTGTGTGATCCGTTCAGATCTCAGGCTATAAAAAACGCATTGTCCACTATGATCACACGTCAGAACGCCTTTGTGGAGTTCAGGAGAACATTTGAGGGGGTGTCGACGCCATTCCGTGGTTTAATGGAGGGGAGTTTGTCTCGCAGTGAGGTGATGAATCCGAGTTGAAAAGATTTCCATCCCACGTCTAGTTTTCCACTTGTACTGGTTTTTTTCAGTTTCCCCAAAAGAGCAACGAATCTCGTCTCTAAAGCCTTAATTATATATAGCACGGTAGAGACAGCTCCCTAGGGATGGGTGCAGCTTCCTCACGCTTCAGTCATCGCTGTTTTGTCACCTTGTCCTGGAAGACAACTGTAGCTGCCACCCATGCTTGGCTTCTCTGACTTGACCTCTCTCAGCAATTAAAAGCCTCGCTTGAACAGCCACACCCCTGATGTATGGTGATATGAGGACGTGAGTATGTATGTACTCACAAACTTATTAACAGTGTATGTACTTTAGAGTCAATCAGCTATACAAGCTCTAATTGATAAACAAATGCACATTTATTAAGCATGTATGTAAGAACATTGCCATATGTCTGAAATTAGAATTGCCTGCATAATACTGTGATTGAACAAGGCAGGATGTGGCTCAAAGACACTTATTTCCCTTTGCCCTTTTGAATCCATCTGGTGGCTTTTGCTGTTCTTTTATCTTCGAGCAAATCAAGACCTTAAAATTGATGACCTAAAATTCATTTCCTTGAAGCTACTTTAATGACACTTCTCTTTCTGTGCATGTGTGTGCACAAAATGTAACCCGCATACAGTGTAGTGCATTTGTTCTTACCTATTTTATCAAGTAGTTGAGACTATAGACATTATTTCTGTCTGCAATAGTAGAAACTTGTAAAGTGCTGAAGGCATTTGCTGGACAAACATAACACTGATAATATCTGGTTATTGAATAGCAAATATCATAGGATAAGAAAGGGAAGATTTTAGCCCTTTTTTACAGGGAAGTAACTGCAAGGAGAATGACAGTAGAGAGCTTGCATGAATACTACTTGACTTTACAGTAGAACTGGGGTTCTCAAAAATTCATTAAAAAATTCTCTTTAAGCTCTTTTCTTCATATTGCACTATGAATTCAGCAGGCGACTGGGGAATTGGGGTATGTATTGCCACAAGACACCCACCTTCTGACCTTTTCATTTTCAGCCTGTGGGGTTGTCAGATGAAATTCTTGGAGACAGCTAGGTTGATTAACGTTTGCAAAAGTGAGATCTGATTTTACAGTGCCATATGTAGCTGATCAGAATTTAGTAAGTGCATCTCTGAAATAAAGAGGCCTGGAGGAATGATTTCATTTATGGATGTTGTCCCATCATACTAGCCTACCTGAGGTCTACTGTCCACTAAGATAAGGACCTATGTTTGTGTCAGCATGCTATAGGAGTGAATTATACCATATAAGAACAAATTATTGCTTTCTGACCTGAGAGAGAATGAGTAATGGCTGTCTGTGTTGCTTCCTGCATTATTGATCTTTGGAAACTACTTTTCACCAGAGGCAGCGAGAACACTTTTCAAGGAGTGCTGAAAAGTTCAGAAAACTGTTGACTAACTTAAACCTTTTAGAGAGATTTTTTATTTTTTTTAAAGTTTGTGGCCTGATTCACGCAGTGAAAAATCATGTTGGGGTAGATCCATGCTGCTGAAAAAAAAGGAGAGGACAGCACTATTTGTGTTCTTCCCAATCTTATTTTGTTTACTTTTTTTCGAGAGTATTCACGTGACAAATTATCTTTCTAGGTGAGTTGACAGTACCCACATTTTGAGAGAGAAAAACAGAGTAGGAAGGATCCTCTCATATTCTTGTTGCTTAGGGGTGTGAACAAAAGGGCTTTAAGGTGCGCAAGGACCTCACTTTGTCATCACAGTATGCTGATTTTCTTTCTCCTTATGAGAAATATGGTGTTTTCATATCTACTTCTATGTAAAATGATCCTGTTAATTCAGATTGCTAGTGAAGTTGATTTTCTTTCATCTATCTACTTGCCATAGTTTCTTAGCAATTAGGATTAAAAAAATATGCTGTGGGAGGTGCTCATCATTTTCTGACTCAGTTGATTTCAATAAGAGTCAAGCCTCTAAAGCAGCTGTTAAGGTCAGGCAATCTGTAATTGACCTATCATATGTAGCAATTAAAATGTATCACAGCTTTTAGAAATAGGAGTTACCTCAGTTGCTCTTGAGGGAAAAAAAGGGGAACCCCCCCCCCCAGAACAACCCAAACCACCAGAAAGCTTTAATATTAAGCTGATCCATTAGCTATTGCTCTCTTCTGTGTCTAATGCAAGAAATGGAGGGGAATGCAAATCAAGCTAGTGGCTTTGATTTTAGTAGCCTGGTTTTGGTAGGGACCTCTTTCATGTTCTGGATAACAAAGTCCAGGGAAGATTCTTGCTAATGTCTGTCAATTAATAAGTTTACACCTTGAAACGTTAAAGAGTTATAAATACTATGTGAAAAATAAGAAACCCCATATTTAACTGAGAACGCACATGTGGATGTTTTTGCCACATAGTTCTACTTCTTTTGCCTTAATACTTTTGTGGATTTTATAAAATATCTAAATGTACTGTAATAGAATGACTAGGAATTTTATGGTTGCTTCAGCTTTGTGCGCTTGAGTGGGGTGTTTTTTGTGTCTGTCTGTCTGTCTCTCTCATAGTCCAGTATTTTTAATCATAAAATGCTTAAACCACTCTTTAATGCAAAATTAATCTTTGAGAGACAGTAGCAAGTAGACACTGTAGACAGTTGCAAGGCTCTAGAAGCTTTTTGACAAGCTGAAAAAAACCCCAAGATGCCTTATGTCTTGATAGTTAGCTGGGAAGCTGGGAAAGTCTGGGTTGTCTGTCCTAATGTTTTTAATTGAGCCTCACTTAATACCTTTGCTCATCGAGGTTTGTCAGTGTTTCTGTGTAGTGTGTTTGGTTTTGTGGGTTTTTTTTTTTAATAAGCAAAAACTTTGTCTTTAGCATGGGAAAAATTCAGGTTGTTAGGGGCCATCTAGGTTCCATTTCAGTCTTGGGAAAATTTTGGTGTCTTGGATGTTCTGTCCTCATTACTCTGCACTGCGTCCCCCACTTGGAAAGCTACAATGCTGCTGAACTTTTGCATTTTAGTTTCTAGGTATTTGAGTTGAACATAAATCTGAATGAAATGAGATGAATGTTGCCTTAAGCAGAGAGAGATGTCTGGTACTTGCCAATTCTGAATTTGACATTTTGTTTTCCTGCTATTCTTAGGACAAGGTGTCTTCAGAGTTGACTTTACGTTTTGTTAACCTTCTATGGATCCTTCCATGAATTAGAAGTTAAAGGAATTTAAAGCATAGAAGCTTTTATTAGTAGTTTATGATCTCTGCACACTCGTTGCTAGAATGAGATGGGTTATGTAATTCTTCAGCTGCTTTAACTTGGTTCTAAGCCTTTGCTATTGCTGTTTTAAGAAGTTAGTGATTCTGTATGATCTTATTTGTTCAAAGTGCTGTGTGAACACTACTCTTCAGTGAGGTAAGTTAAAGCAAAATTTTTCTCACCGTCCTAATAATGTTGAAACTCAAAATAACATGATTACCTGCTCAGGGCTTTCAGACAAGTCTGGAAATCTAGTCCATAAGCCATTTCCTTCCAAAATCAGATCATGAAGAGCTATTTTGGTCACGTGGTACTGATTTATGTTTCTTGCCTTTGTGGTTTCCATGTAGCATGAAATGCTGGTAATACCTTTCTCCATTAATTTTTCATGGAATCCAATGACAGGCAAGACTACTCAATGAATGGCATTGAGCTATTGGCAAGTCTGCCTCTCTAAGTGCTAGGAACAATTTTTTTAAGAAACCTTGCAGAACAGTCTTGACTTTTGGGTTGAAGTACTTTTGAATTACTTTTGTCCCACCACTTCTCAAACTCGGTTGCAACTCTGGAAAGACTTGCATGTTATGAAGTCCTATTTATTGACCTTTTCCTAAGCTCTTCTGTCCTTTGGACCCTCCGGGGATTATGCTTGCAAAAACTTCTGAGAAATCCTGTTCTGTTCCATCTGGAATGCATTTTCTGCATTTATCAAAGACATTTTTTGCTTTCCTTAGGTAGATGAGATGCAAGGAAGTAAGCAAATGTAATCAATGTGCCCTCTAACAGTAGTTCCCTATGTTAATAGTTGTAGCTTGCTATGTATCTTCAGGTACCTTAGGTTAATTAATTTTCATGTGTTGAGTACAACTACCTTTCTAGTTAGGTATGAATACTTTTTTTATTTGTATTAAATGCAGATGTAGCCCTCCTCTTTCCCATAGACAATTTAAGCTTGCTGAAAGTAGCCTTGCTTTGATTAGTTGTTCTTGTGTTGTTTTGTTGCCAACTGCCTGGGGATCCAAAAGTTGAAAAAGTACCACCAGAGCTGGAGGATGAGAAAGGTCAGAAACCAGATAATCCTCGGATAATGACTGCATTGTGCCTGCGGCGTGCCGAGGTCCTAGGCATGTGAAGTCATCTAAATTCCTATAGGGAGTTCTGTATTTCTTGCACTTCTCACAGGGTCTAGAGTGGTTGCAAAGGCAACAGCAATGACCTGGCTGTATTGGAAGAGCTGGAGATAATGTGCTGCTTCTGGCTGAAGTTACCTTGGTAGAAACCCAACAGACGTCAGTGGAAGTGAGTAACCTTCTGTAGATGACTACATTAGACGTTTCTTTTAGCTGAAACATATTGACCCATCCATTCCTCATATGCATGCAAAGACACATTCACAGATGCGTGGCAATGCAGGATAGCAAGAAGTCCTGCTGACACTTGTATACATGACGTTGTGACGACTTTGCTGGTAGAGAAGAGGGCTCATCAAGTGCGTGCAGTGTTGGAAAGATACTCCACTTGTTTGAGTTGGTCTGTGAGAGGTTGAGTGGAAAGATTCCCCCCCGCTGCCCATGCCTTTTTCCTGCTCTGCCATTGTGACTTGCTGGAATGTGTAGCATCGCTGGTGCATCACGGTTCTGTAGCTCTTTTTCTAAGAGTTATTACCTTGCTGCTTAGGGATGTGTGCTTGGTCCAAACCTAAATACTTTTAAGTGCTTTAGTCCTGTTTAGTTAAACCGAGAATACCCCCTTCTCTAATTTTGAAAACATCTCTGAGAAGTAAACCATGATAGTGTACTGTGTTTTGTCCTGTCAGGTGAAAAAGCCTTAAAGCACCTTTCATGCTAGTCCTCTGCAAAACATGAAATTAGAATGAAGGTTGTATGTATGAAATATAAGATTTGATGAATCATTAAAAATCCACTGGAAAAAAAAAATCTCTTTAGGTACCTATGGGGTATGGTTTGTAAATCTGTAGATTCCATTCCTTTTTTAATCATCTTTCATAACTACATTTTACTTGGACCTAGGGATTGAGTTATTAATTGGTGCTGCTCATCTGTGTATCTGTGTTTAGCTTCATGTGGACAAGCATATTTATTTTTAATACCTTTTCTGCTGTTTTCATATGAAGGTGTGTGATAGTTGTTTTAACTTTGCAGTTGCTGTGAATATTGCCTGAATTTTTTTGTTAGTGAAATGAGTGTAAATGTAAAAATTGTCCTTGAACGCTCACTTGTTACCTGTGGGCAGTTTTACCTATTGATGATCATTTGAATTGTTGGGAAAAATGAGCCTGTAATACAATTCTGATAAGCCCTTTTTAATGCAGGATTCAAGGCAGCTTATTTTACTTCATTTTGGAAACATGCTTTTCTGTAAGTTACTTGGTCAAAATTTCCCCTAAAGATGTTATAGTGACCTTTAATCAGTGATGCAGACAGCATTTTCAACTGTGGACTCATCCGCAGAGGTTTTAGATAATCTTTCATCAGATTAATGAGGAGTTAATTTTTTTTTCTTTCCAGCGAGGCGAGAGGGGAAGAATTACAATGCTGCATAATTTTATATTCTACCTCACCATTTACCCTCTTGATAGGATGTGGGTTTTTTATGTGTAAGCTTTTGATGCTTTATTTCTGTAATAATAAAACATTTTCTGTCAAGATGCTGAACTTCTGCAGCACCAGCAAATTCTGATATAGTCTCTTCTCCCTTTTAGAAGAGAACAAACGCAGCAGTATATATTTATTGCTCAGGATTGCTAACGGGCCAGTGGTTTTTTACTCCCCTTTGGCTTGTCAGGGTGACTCTGAAGAGAGTGCTTCAGCCAGGTAGTATAGCAGTTTTAGAAAAGTGGAAAAAGCTGGCTTTAGACTGTGACAGAAGTTTGCCCCTCTCTTTCTGTCTGTGAGTGTGCTCTGGTTTTAATGTGTTTATTTCTAAATCCCTTACTGCAGGAGTTCCAGATCTAGGTCTGTAAGCCTTTGTTTTTCTGGGGCACTTTTCACTCATGACCAAATTATTTTTCTGGGTAATTTTGATGCCAGCAACTAGTTACCTGGAAAAATAAGTATTTGAAGGTACTTTTAAAAGACAGCAATATATGGTATAGGAAATGACTAAATCTCCAAAACCTGTGACGGAGGGGGGATTTGATTGTGGTTTTGTTACTATTTTGGTTTGTTCTGTTGAGGGAATTAGGGAACTAGGAAAAGGTCCCTTTGAACTGTTTAATGCTGAGTGTTTTGGAAGGAAAAGATGCTACTTGTTGCTTGCAATTATGAATGATAAACAAGAATAAAGTAGTTCATAGGAGGAGACCATGTGAATGGAGAAAATATAATGTGCTAGAATTTTTATTCATTCTCAATTGTGTCAACTGGGAGTAAACCTTCATTAATGAAATTGCAGTCTGGTGCAGTTTGAATCTGCTGCAAAGAGCAGAGGAATATGTTATTGGAAGTGTGTGAGTAATCTGAAAAAAACATAGCTTATGAGTTGACTATATGGTAAAAGCAACTTTTTGCTATTAGAACAGTTCATTTCACAGTGCTTTACTAACATGTATAATACTCAGAGTATTGAGGAGCTTCACCAGTAGTATTGCAATTGGTTGGGAAACAAACAGTAGAGGCTGTGTGGAAATTGAGCTCTTGGAGTTGCACATTAAGAAGCAGTTTCTGGGCTCCACTTGTAGCTAGCATTACCAATACTCATTCCATACGTCTTCCAGCTTCTCCTTTCAATTCCAGAGAGGCAGTTATGCTGCAAAATAAAATTTGACCTAGAGCGCTTGAGAAGTGCTACACTGATATGATGGCAAGGCAGCAACCTCTGTCTAGGCATGTCATCGGGTTTGTTGAACTGCAGGAGTCCTAGTAGGCAGGCTTCAGCTCCCAGTTCTGGCAGCTTGGAAGCGCTGCACTAACTACCAGAGGCGTGTTTTGCTAGCTAGTTTTCTGTCTCGCACTTTAGCAGATTTGCTGCTGCCCTGTTCTTAATCTAGTGCTGATGCATGTTGCTTTGTTGGAATCGAGTCCTTTCGGGACCATGCCTTCCTTCTGGAGGCCAGCAGAGCACAGGCATCGGTCTGTGAACGTGGCCTTCGGGTTACGGGCCAGAGGGACGAGGAGCCTGGGAGCCTCTGCTGTCCTGCAACTGTGATTCATGCTCTTTGCAGAAAGTTCCTAGTGTTTCTGTGTGTCTATATGCTCTTGTTTTAAAAAGAATAAATGTTGCAACGTGTAGCAAAATAAAGTGACTCTGCCCACTGTTTACTGTTCTTCTATGAGTTATTGGATGTTTTGTTTTAAGCTTTAACTTCTTTATTTCTTCTGTTAGGGGAAATGTTCAATTTCTTATAAATATTGCTTCACTTCAGTCTTCAGAAAAGCATTAAATAGGAAGAAGTCAAATTTTTCTGAGTTTCTGGACAACGTTTAACTGCTTAGCTTTTTGTCTTTGTCAAAATTAAACTGTAGTGCAGCTTTATGAGGTTTTGGTGTAAGTGATGTGTTATGGAAGGAGAATAGGAAAGAATAATAATTAATCTTTTATCGGTGAAGGCAGAGAAACTAGTGTGGTAGCTGACCTTTCTTAGGTCTTTGGGGAAAATGTTAATATAGAATAGACTCACTTAGCTAACATTAAACAATTTTTAGTTGATTATTTTTGAAGCACTGTAAATACAAGCTTGTATTAAGGACCTTATTAGCAGTGCCTGTCTTAAAAAAAAAATTCCAGTAATTTTGAAGACTCCTTATTTGCCATTGCAATTTTACTTGACCTTTCTGTCCTAGACTTCAGTAAAGAACCCCTCTTATTTGTCTCTTTGATAGGTTTATAGTTTTCATTAAAGTATAGTCTCATTGACAATACTTTAAAATCTTGCCTAGGATCTTTAAGTATCCCTAAGCATACCTAAATGCTGGTTATTTAGCTTGGCTTATTCTTACCTTAAAAGCATTTGCACAAAAATGTAATTTTTTTTTTTTAATGAGGCTCAGAGAACTCCTGATGGAGGTGTTTTAGCTGTTAACCAGCTTAGTTGTGGTAACCTGGTTGACCTCTGTTAGAGGCATGTGCTGTGGAAGGGGTGTGTGTGTGTATTATAGTCCATACTGGGTGGCGTCATCTATTTTGGCTGTGGTCCTAGTGTTGAATTCTGTTGAACACATTGGACTACATTCTTTTAATAGTCCTTGATATAGATATAAAATTTTTCAATTTTGTGCTCAGATTTAAAACAGGTTTTATTGGGGTTTTGTTCCTCTTTTTCCCCCCTCTGTATCTCAAATCCAGTTGCAAGAACTTGAAAGGTGAAGCAAAACTTCCTTCTTACTCCTGTTGGAAAGTGAGCTTTGAAGTATTATCTTCAGGCTGGGTAACTAGATCCCTGACACAAAGATTTCACGGGGCTATTGTATGATGGTAATTACCAACACTTTCTATGTAGTTCATTTAAAAGTAATGACTAGTGGATGTAAAAGGAATAATAGATGTTAACCATGGAATACATTAACTTGTGGAGATGCCAGGGGAATTTAATTTGTAGTAATTAGAAATTTGAATGGGGATAGGAAAGGATGTTGAAATTTGGTTTTTGTATTCTTTTTTGTCTTTTATGGTATAAGTCTGCTGAATGAGATGAAATTTATGTGACAGATAATGGCCCAGTAGCTGTGATCTCTGCTTCAGTGAGATCATTCTGGGCGAAATACATGAGAATTGGCTTTCTAGACTACTTGTGTGGCAAAGTAGTGGTAACGGATTATTGGAGATGTAAACTTCCAATGATATAAAATGTTGCTTAAATAAAGACTGTAAGTGCTAAGGATCACTAATACTGTGCTTTGTTTTGAAGGATCTGAAATGAAGACTTCAAGCTCTTAACAGGCGGAATTTTGTCTGATGCTGAGAGTTGTGTTATTTATTTTAAATAAGTATAAAGAATAGCAACAGTCCTCCCATATCCCTCAGTGTTGGAAGGAAGATACTGGCCAAGTCTCTAGTACATCAAGTGGAATCTATAATTTCTGAGAGCAAATATGAATTTCAGATCACATTGGCTTGTGCAGGTATTCTCAAACGGGGAAACATTTAGCATGCTTCTAGCCTGGTTTGGGAACAGTGGCTTAATGCATTGGAGTGGTCTTGTCTATGTTAACGTGAGATTTTCTGTAGCTCTTCTGTCACACCACATAGATGTTGTAAAGATAGTCTAAAACAAATATACTACTTATTCTTCCTACCAAATGGAGGATAGATTAGAGTATGAATCATATATCTGTCTTCAGTCTGACACTTGGAAGTGACTGTTGAGTAGCCCAAAATAATCATGAGCCCCATTAGTCCTAAAGAAGCACTATTTTCCCCAGTCTAGGTGATGGCAGTTTGCCAAAGCAGGAGGTGCCTGTTGAAAGAGTGATGGCACAGAAAGGTTATTGGGGAAAGCAGAGACATAACCAGTTAGAAACATCTTTCCCTTTGAACAGTAATGGCAATCTGCATGAAGTCAAATTGTGGCATTATCAATAATCAAATTAGTGGCTTCCTGAATAGCATTTAGGGCTTGCTCTGCTGACGCAACTGACAGATACAGGGGCAAGTATTACAATGCTTATTAATAACCTGTTAAGACTTTTTCTTTACTTAGCAGGAAAGGAATTTCTGTTTTGTGGAAAACACTTTTTCTGGTCTGTTTTGTAGCAGCGAGCAGGGAAAATACCCTGAGAAGTTTTGAACCTTGCTGCAGATTTTTATGAAAGCGTTTACTAATACAGCATACCCTTGACCCCTTGTGTAGGTGTTGCATTAAGTAATAGCAATGTGATTGGAATAGTTGGCTGTTGCAATATGTGTGAATTTAGTTACCCAATCTGTTCAGTTTCTCCAATGGAATGATTACAAAAAACACTGGATTGCTGTACTGAATATCCCTTACTTAATTAGTAAATGTGGCTAAATTGAACTGTATATGGGTGGGTAAAATAAGTGTGGTGTATGCATCTTGACCTGTTCTTTTAAGTTAGTTCCTAGTTTGCTGCTTTCGACATTGGTTGAATCACTTTTTAAATAGTTAATGTGAAAATAATTGCTTTGCTTTATCTATGAAGTTGATAGTATAATTGTCTAAAACAGGCACTTCAGTATCTTTTAAGTATGAATGCTTATAAAAGAAAGTTTGCTTTTGCTGATATAAACATGACTTATTGTAACTCATGTGAGCTCTGAAAGCATATGCAAACAGAAATCAATCTCAGCCTGTTCTCAAGAACTGGAAGAGAACTGGTTATTGTTTTCTATCTGCGAGCTTTAAAATGATAAAACTTCAAAAAGGCTAAAGGTAGTCAGCTGGGGACTAAAATATGACGAATTTCTGTGCAATTCTGAAACAATTCTAGTCCTTGCTGTGATGAAAAGTTTAAGTGGGGGGTGAATAATTTTGAAACTTTTTGTTTGGATTTAATTTGATTCTCTTTTCTAAAATATTACTAATTTTACAAATTGACTCAGTTTACATTGATCTTTATCTCAGATTTCAAGTTGCCAAATTAAAGTAGGAGAAATTAAGTTACTAATGATGTCACTGGTGTCTAAAAGGACCTGCAGTGATCTGGAGGTTACTTGAAAGGCAAAAGGGCCGGATCCCCTTTCCAAAGGGTTTATGAAGGCATAGTTTGGTTGGTTGTTTGGAGTTGCTAAGATTAGATCTGTAGCAGTATACCCCCATCCCGACGCTAGATTTAAATGTGCAATGCCAAAAGTAGCCTAAAGAAGTGAACTGTGTGAAAGTGGATCATTTGCTCCCTGGAGCTGAAGTCATGTTGCTCTTCCTCCATTCCAGACTTTCCCCTTGACTTAGTTGCTGACTTGTGGTTCCTCTCTAAGATAAGAATATGGGTCCTGAGAAACTATTTCCCACCTTCCAAAGATGTCTAACCTTGCATGACTCTTCTGTGTTCTGCCTGTTACTTGCCAGGTGGGTACAGCAAGTAGGTAACTGTCCTTGTTAATTGAAGAACTCTATATAGCTTGCAGAATGTGTGCTGTGCTAGCGGAAGGCCAAATGTATGATGAGTAGAAGGTATTTGTTTAACATCTTCTTATTGCTAGCCTGGAATTGCACCAGAGTTTGCCTTACAGGGTGAGAAAACAAGTCCAGGTGTGCATTGTGAATGATAGGGTTGTGAACCATGAGAGGGAGTAAATGCTCAGTTAAGCATCCCAGTTAATCCTAGATGCACCCAAGTTGCACCCTAGTTTGCAGACAGGATACAAGCAGACTTATTTTGAGCATCTGTATTCTTTAGTTGTACGTATATTCTATGAATTTTCTAATTGCTGATACCCTTCTGATCAGCAATGAAGGTCCAGTGCTCTAGCCTTCTTTTGAATGTAATCTGCTTTGTAAGCCTTATCCTCCTTTCCATGGGTGCATGGGCTCCCTACCTCCCCTGGCTGTGGTTGCAACCGGGGTGTCTATCTGAGGTCAAAATTCAGCCTGGCCCATTTCTAATGAAGAATTAAGACTACTGAAGGGTTGTAGAATAAAGTTCCATTACCATAACCAGAAGTCACATACAAGCAAAAAGATTACAAGAACTTTCCTCCTTTTGAGTTCTCTTCTCCCTGCACTGTCAATTGAGCTTTTCTGTGGTTTGCTGGAAGAGCTGCAGCTTTAAATGTTTGCCTTTAGCTGAGTGGCTTCTGCTTTACGAATTGTCAATCTCTTTGTTAGAGAGCAGAACGGACATGAGCAGACAACATGTTCTGGATATCTCATGCCTAATGGTCAATATACAATAGTTAAAGTAAGCAAGCTGTGTAGACACCTGATAGCACCATAAATATCTTTCTGTCCCCAGTTTCTGAAAAATTAACATGTTTTTGTGAAGCATAAGCTCGATTTCTTCAGTCCTGAAACATCTGGTAAACGAGAGAATGATTTATATGCCCTCTCCCTGTGTAAAGCAAGCTGACAGTGCACCGTGTGTTTTCTGAGTGCTGTGAAGTAGGTGGTTTCTGGGGGTCAGCTGAAGAAGGGTGGTATGTTTGTTTGTCCACTGCAGGGAAGAGGGTTTGCCAGTTCTGGGGAAGGCTGTTTATGCTGTTGGGCAAAACGACAGATTGCTTGGGTGCTCGGCTATTTCTATAAACACTCCCAATTAGTCATTCCTAGCGTAGGTAAGGGCACGTGTTACTGTAGCGACACTTATAAAAGGTGTCATGGTCTAACTTGACCCAGTGCTGCCCAACACCTGGTCTCTCCCTGGGTGTCCCTGTTCGTCAGCAAGTGCGTCACAGCGTGGTGGAGACATGTTGTCATCTGGGTAAAAATGCATCCTCAGCTCCTGCACTGTGCTGCCTTGCTGCTCAGCAGGGAAGGGCTGGGCGAGAAATACTTTCTATTCCCAGGCAGCGTGCGTGCGCTGCTCACCTGACTTGCTGTTTCTTCTTGTTGTAGTGCTTTAAAAGCAATGCCTGTAGGTGAGGATTGTAAACTGCTGTTATGTGGCTGATGGGGGTGTAGTGCCTTAACATAAGAAGTGGAAGTGGCAGTAGTCGGTTGGCAGCTCTCTCATTCCACCCTACAAAAGCATCCAAAGTTCAAACCTTTGGGGGAAAGGAATTATTTTCCGAGCAGCCTCCTTCCCTTCCAGGTAACAGTTCATGTTTTGAATCATTTGAAGCCTGAGGATCTAAGATTATTATTCAGGTCTGCCTGCCACATAAATAAAACTGATACCTTACATCTTCAGAATGAACAAAAACAACAAAAAAACCCTAAAGAGGCAGCCAGAGAAGGTGGGGACAGTGTGGCTTTGAAAAGAAGGATCAGTGAAAACCTAAGTTTCTGCAAGTATCTATGTAATCTGCAAACAGTCGCTTCAGAATTGTGCCTCTTCAGACGGGGAGGTCGGGAATGCCAGGTCTTCAAACAGCTGG
Organism: Fregata magnificens; assembly: GCA_013389945.1. Taxonomy (NCBI): domain Eukaryota; kingdom Metazoa; phylum Chordata; class Aves; order Suliformes; family Fregatidae; genus Fregata; species Fregata magnificens. The sequence continues at coordinate 9,596 of WAAD01003666.1, read as the reverse complement.
GAGACGACTTCAGCAGTAGGAAAAAGGGGAAGCAATGAGTGAGGAAAACGTAGCCAGAAATCAGTAAGAAGTGAATCTGTTAGAATGATTTAAGGGGTACAAACATATGGTTCAAGAACCTGATGAAATATCTTCGTTATCAACATCAAACACCTAGCGGAAGAACTGTCAGTAGTGGTAGCAGTGGAAGAAGTCAGGGATGTTTTTGTTGTATTCACTACGGAAAAGCTTCTCAGCATCTACTTTGGGAAAAAAAAAAAAAACCCAAAACAAAACCCACAAACCCAAAAAACAAATCCTTCACAATAAAAAAAAGAGAAATTGTGCTCAGGAATGGATTGGAAACAATGGGCCTGCCCAGACCAGGGGAAAATATCCCCTGTCCTGTGTTTGTGGGGGAGAAATGACTCTCAGTAGGATATCTGGTGTGTTGAGAAGGGTTAGAGCTGTTAAAAGCTTGGAATAATGTAGAGACCATGCTACTGTTTTAATCCCAATTGATATTCAGAATGCCTGTAACGAAATATCTGCTGTTGGTCAAAACACATGTGCTCTCTTAAGTAAATAGCATTACAATATTTCTCCTGTATTGTACACTGTTTTTTAATGTACCAGTTGTTTGAAAATTTGATACAAGATACAGCTTTGAACACCTGTGCTTGGGAAAAGCATGAACTGCCTTGTAGCAAAACCAGTCTATAAACAGGGTTGATTTAGGAAGTTCCAGCAAGATCAAAGAAGGCTAAAAATGATTATTTGCCCAAATAGAAATGGTTGTTCCTGGAAACCAGTCCCCTCAACTGAAATATCACTTGGGCCAGATGGTGAGGGCATTGGGTACTACAGAGTTATCTTGTAAATCATGGGCTGAGGATGGATTATGTTAATGTTCTGCTGCTGCCCTGTTGATAGTGCTGATTTAAGAATGTGCTTTTATAAGACATAATTCATGGTATAGTAACATGTTTAAGGGTAGGCAAATACTGGCTAATCAAGAATTTCCTTCCTTTCTGTGTTAACTAGTTAATCATGATGTAAAAAAAAAATCGTGCTTGTTCAGTAAGCAGTAAAATCTTTTTTCGGTACATTTGGTGTGTGCAAGTAAACTTCATCTGTTTCAGGTAATTAACACTGCATTAGCACAACATGGCAACTGGTGTTTAAACACAAGGTAATTAACTGTACAGTGTAAACAGTGTGCTAAAGAGCCAACCAAACCCATGAATTTCTAGCTGATCGAAAATAACACACTCAATGTTACTTGGGGGTGAAGGGAGTAGTTAATATTTTTCTCCTGTGTTGCTAGATTATTGATACACGGTTAGTGCCGAATGGGCAGAAGAGAACGGGTTAGACATTTCAAGCCGATGCCAACAGCATCGTCTGCAAGTGCAGCTCTTGTGTGGGTTGTTTTTTTGGTTGTTGTTTTGTGGCTTGGGTGTTTTTGTTTGGTTGGTTTTTTCCTTCCTTAGTGTATAGTGTTGTAATGGCTCAATGACCTGGAAGATGTGTAGGGTTTTTTGTACTTTGAAATTTTGGTTTGCTAGTCTTGCAATTTCACAGCCGGCACAAAATATTAGAGATGTGTGATAGCTGATGGTCCAGCACTAGGGAAATGGAAATAAGGTTGGATACATACCTTGTCCAGTAGTAGTTTTTACTCTCTACAAAATAAATTTGGGTGCATTTGTCTAAAAAATTGGGAAATTTGCAGTTTGAACTATGTGAAATGGAAGAACATGGATTATGTATGCTGGTGGTTCCCAAGTGTGCTAATCCAAAAGGGAAATGAAAGACCAAGTTTCTTACCACCTGTAACACTTATCAAGTTATATATACACATATGACCAATAAATGCATATCTAAACTTCTGAATAATTGAGAGTTCTTACTACTGGGGTAAATAACTACTTGACCCACAGACGTGGCAGGAAAGAGAACAGTCTCCTGAGTCCTAACTGGGCTGGAGGTACACCTCCATCACCGAAAGTGAGTTTGTCATTTAATACTGCTACTTTGATATGTCAGATGGATTTTGGGGAGGACGGAAGAAAACAGCTGAAGCCAGAACCTGATCCTGAGGCAGAATTTTGTCTCTTAAGCAGTTTGTCAGAAAAATGGTTAGGTGTCAAGTAAAAGCATGACTTGGGTCTGAAAGCTTCTTTTGGTTCTTTGAACCCAAACTGGCTCCCTGACGTATGCAGCAGAACTGGGACTGAAAACTGAAATTAAAATTTCTGGAGTCTTTGCATGAAGCAGGATAGAGTGCAGCCTCCTCTGTACAACCTGATTGGGAAGCACGCAAATGCTAGAAGCAGCAAGGAATAAACTAGTCAACAATTTAGGAGCCATAAAATGGACAAGTATAGTGAGTAGGAAGTTGTGGACAGATATTTGCTTCCGTTCCAGCATTACTGGATAAGCTGGGTAGCAAAGATCTGCTATTTTAAAATGTTTAACCCAGCTCATTTTATGCACAGGTTAAAAAATGTTTACATGAACAGCTCTGTTAGCAAGTATAAAGGGCTACAACCTTCAGTAGGAAGATGATGATGAACAGGTGGCACTGGCTTGCTGGATAATACAATCTGATATCACAACTGTTTGTGAAGTGCACATTTCTTCACCACCACATAATCATTCTTCTGAACCGCTCTTTAAGCATCAGCAAAGGCCTCTCATTAATTCAGCTTGACAGTTTGATTACAGCATTTTAACAGCTTCTGAAAAATAATTCAGTTACTGAAGTGGTAAACTTGCTGCCTTGACAATGAAGATAAAATGCTGCCTCACAGCCGGAAAGGCAGAGCTAATCTTGTAATTCCTGATCCATCTTTGTGTATGGTCACCAGTGCCTTGGCTTGAATGTGTGGTATATCCTCTCCATGTAAATATATGCTAAGTCCACTTTCACGGGTCAATAAAATGCTTGAAATGACGTGTAGATATAATTGATGTAAAAGGCAGGTATGTTAGTGTATCTATTGCATAAGCAGCCTGTGTGTACCGATCTGATCAGAGATTGGTATTTTCAAAAAGTACTATTGCTGTTTCAGTGAGAAGAATAGTTGCCTCTACTGAAGTGGTCTTACACATTCTTACAGCATAACTGCTAGCAGTAATAAATTCTTTGGGTATATATGTTATCTGAGGTAGATATCAAACATGGTGTATCTGCGGAAGTCTGACTTGTGTTTTTGACAAGTTAGTTTGATACTGTCCATTATTGAAATGTTTGAAGCTACTTCATCTTGCTGTACTGGGATTCTGCTAAAATATAGTTGTAAAGGGTGTCTAGTCCTGAAATTCAGGAGGATAACTTTAAAAATTAAGTTCTGTCCAATGACGCTTTTTTTTTGCGTGCAATTATTGGACTATGATGTATGCTGATCATTTGTCCATGGCTTGCAAAACCTGGAAAGACAAAGACTACATAGAATCATTTAGGTTGGAAAGACACTTAAGATCATCAAGTCTAACCATAAACCATGATAGCACACAAGATAAAGCACTGTTTAAATCTCTACTTCCTATAGACCAGTTCAAACAGCTATGCAAGAGAAGGTACTGTCCCACACAGGAAGACTTTTACATATTTCTGACCTGGCTTTGAGTTTCAAATTTGCTTTATTTAAAAGAAATAGAAAGCATTAATTATTGTATGTAGAAGGAACTGTGAGTTAGGAGTGAAGAATTTCAGCGTGCTGGGGTGGGATGGGGCTTCTGGAACTCAGAATTGATCTAGTGGGGAAAAGAGGAAGGTGGCACATCAGAGATGAACTGTAATTTCAGAACACTTGAAGGTAATTTTAAGAGCATGGCACTTCTTAATATTGCCATTTTGTGCTATGTGGAAATATGTTAACTAGCAAACAGTAACCTAGATCTGTGATTTTGAGCATAAGTATCTTCTGCTTGTTGTTTTTTGTTGTGTGGGTTGGTTTTTTTCCTACCTAAAATTGTGTCAGATTCTTCCTTCAAGATCATCTAAGAGAGTCTGGTAATGCTCTCCATGCCTATCCATGATTGCCAATTGTCCTAAGCATGTTTTTTTCCTTGTCTGTCTTTGAATCTGTTCTTACATTCAATGATACTGAGAATGAAGTAGGTAAGCAGATGTGAAGGGGATATTAACTAAAATGTAGATATGTTTTATGCAATGAAATAAATCTACAGTCAATTTCTTTAGTAAGAGTCCATAATTTGACTAGACAGCTTTAAATCCAGTGAGATGAAGAGTGTCCAGATTGTTTTAATTTTCAACTGGCTGACCTGTTGCGTATAACCTGTTTCTTATGTTTGGCTTAACGCTTGGAAATAAGGGTGTTTGAAGGGGGAAAAAATGCATTTAACATAGTATTACATTTTCTTCACAGACTCTGACACATCTGTGGGACCTGCAATGACAAGTCAGAACAGTAGCCATGCAGAGAAAACTGGTGAAATGTCCTCAAAGCAGTCAGCACCAAAAGTGCAGGTCCAACGATCTGTCTCCCGAGAAACCATCACTATTCACTTCTCTGCATTTGGGAAGGAGGAAGAAGAGGAGGAAGAGGAGTTTAAGGAATTTCTTGATGAGGAACTAGACGACCAAAGCATTGTAACAGCACTTGAAGCCAAGGAAGACCTCTGCTTTGAGCATACCGGCCATGATTTTTCTGGTCCAGCTACCTCGCTTAACGTGGCCAACTCTACATCACTACTGTCCTCATCACCTGCAGTTCTGCCAACTGCAGAGACTGTAAAGCTGTTGGATTCTCCTTCCACATCCCAAGTATTCAGTGCAGTGCCACTAGTCCTGTCTCCATCGTCACACTCATGTCATACAGTTAGCTTATCAGGTACACCACCACCTGTGGAACAGAAATCCAGCCTGTCGTCTTCCCCAACCTCATCCCCTTCCAGATCAGTTGTGTGCTCTAGTGGATCATCCACAGTTTCTAGTTCAAAGCCTTTTAAGGGTTTAGTCAAGTCCCTTTCAACAGATGTGGAACCAAAAGAACCCACCCCACCAATGCGACACAGGCAGTTAATGAAAACCTTAGTGAAATCTCTGTCTACAGATACTTCTAAACAAGAATCTGAAGCTGTGTGTTACAGGCCACCTGACTCGAAACTGAACTTACATCTGTTCAAACAGTTCACTCAACCTCGAGCTACAGGTGGTGATTCTAAAACTGCCCCCTCGTCTCCATTAACATCTCCCTCTGACACTCGTTCCTTTTTTAAAGTACCTGAAATGGAGGCTAAAATTGAAGATACTAAAAGACGCCTTTCTGAAGTAATCTATGAGCCTTTTCAGCTGCTCAGTAAAATAATGGGTGATGAAAGTAGTAGCCACAGGCCCAAAGCCTTATCTTCAAGTGCTTCAGAACTCTCAAACCTTTCCAGTTTGAATGGCCATTTGGAAAGCAATAACAACTACAGCATTAAGGAAGAAGAATGTGATTCTGAAGGGGACTTCTATGGAAGTGACTCTAACCTGGATAAGAACGATCAGTCGAAAGCGGCTGAGGAACATGCAAAAGAGACAGAGACCAAAAGCTCTCAGTCTGCAAGCACAAAGGACGTGAGTTCGAAAACTTCACTCGTACTTGAAAAATGTTCATTGTCTGCACTAGCAAGCAGAGACGATGAGGAGTTTTGTGAACTGTATTCTGAAGACTTTTCCTTGCTAGAGGATGAAAGCAAAACTGATAAACCTACTGAAACTTTGCTCGATCCAGAGATGACTGAGGAAAATGGTACTATGCTCAGTAGTGAAGATGAAAATAATCCGTATGTGCAACAGCCTAAAATACCAGTGAAAACTTTGTACTTCTTAACACTGTTGGTCTATGCTTACTTTATTATCCCTCTCCCTGGCTACTTAAGTGGACTCTTACTTGGAACCGCCCTTCAGAATC
>WAAD01003659.1:0-86293 GCA_013389945.1 Fregata magnificens | reverse complement strand
GCTGATGTTATGGATTTTGTAATCCCTCAGCTCAATGCTGTGTAAGTTTTCAGCTTTACCCTTCTGGGATGAAAACTAGGCTCTAATGAAGTCAAAGCCAGGACTCCCCCTGAGTTTGTCAGAGACACGGTGTCATTCCTGCAGAACAGTGCAGCAGGAGACAAGCTGAAGTTGCCTGAACTCTGATGTTGCCTCTCCTTTGTTCCCCTCCATGAACAATATCATCTCACCTAAGCAAGGCTTTCAGTCCCAGGTGCTTAGAACAGACCAGAGAGGAGGTAGGTGAGTCACCTAGACCTATTCACTTTGCTGTATGTATTCAAGCTGAATAATTTGAATCCTTTCCACAATATCTTTAATGCTTCCTTCAGACAAAAAACTTCTCCCACACCCCTGGGAAAGTATTGCAACACACGTCAGTGTACTGTATCAGGAAGAGCCATGACTTATGTCCTCCTTGCAATCTAAGTGGATTAAGCATCAGTAGGGACACCATAACTTTGGCAGGATTCTCGAGTATGATTACTCGAACGTGGACTTTCCTAATTCAGACATCAAAGTTGCCGGTGTCAAAGTTATTTTAGAAGTGATGAGAGCCCTTAAGAGGTGTGAAGTGGGATATATTTAACTAAATGTGACTATAGAGTTAGGCTTTTACCTCGAAGCAAGTCACTCTGGGTTGCCTTTGCAGTCAGCAGAGAGCTAGTCAGTTGAGTTAATGATGCAGTTCGTGGCATGATTCATCTCACCCTAAAGGAGAGAGCTGCATTTGGCCAGATGAATTATACACTAATCTCCACAGACTCTATTGATCAGGTCACCATTGACTATAATAAAAGGCTAGGCAAGTGGTAGACACCTAATGTTAGGTCAGATCAATCATCTAACTAGCAGACTGCCAGCCTAACCTTCCTGGGGCCATTATCTGAGATCCTCCTAACACTCCTCTAGGAACATCAAGGGCTCTGATTCATGAGAAGAGATGAAGGTAGGTCCACATTGACCCACCAGAAATGGGAGGTAACAGAGATAATGGGGTTATGCCTTTGACTAGGTGCAGAAAATGTGGAGGATTGTGGAGGCACTTAGCTGACCTTTCTGTGGGTTTTATGGCTGGACACTAAGCGGCCTGATGCCAGATCTCTACAGTGATGAAAGGAAAGGTCCTGTACACTGGGCTTAGCTAATCATCACAGAGGTGAGTGACTTACCCTTCACCTACTGCAAGAAACACCAAGTTTTGTTTTGTAGACAGTCCTTCAAAGACACTCCATGGTCAGGAGGTGGAATGGCAAGAGATTAATGCTATGATTTAGGTTAGCTTCACAGCACCCACTCTGCTGAGAACACGCATCAGAATGATGCATCGATAGTAAAAAATGAAAGTGTTCTAGGTATTGTTAAATCATTTTATTAGATTTCAACCTTTTTAGAAGCAGATTTTTACCACAGCAGTCATTACATAATAACACTTTTAATACCAAATGAAAATACTGAAAGGGAACTTCGTAGCAAAATGAAAAAATAAATATTTGATTTTGCAAATGTCAAAAGGTCAGAATTTTCCTCCTGGGTTTTATTCTAAAAGAGAATTCCTGAAAAGGAATCTGAAAAACCTGATCTGCAAAGCATTTCAAATCACAGTGTGTTCTGACAGAAAAAGTTTTCATCAAGCTTTTTCTGATCTCCTTTGGTGTTTACATACTTCTATGTCTCTCTTGTTAATATGTAAGCTTGTTAAATTATTATAAGTTAAAATGAATGTTATTGTTAAGGACAACTTCCCGACCTCCCTCAGGTAGGCTGGCAGCTTGCAAAGCCAGCTTTATTCTGGCCTATTTGTGCAGTATTTTCATTTCAATTTATTATTATCTGTGGCATTTAAGCAGGACTTGTTCCAAGCAAGTCTGTGAGTCTGGACTTACTGCACTTAGAGCGAGCAGGTGGAGAAAGGAAACAGTGAGATCTGTCACCAGCTAAGTTAATTCAAGCAGGAGATCTGCAGTTTCTGATTACTCTACACATAAAGGAAATCCAGTCTCTGAGATTAATGGTTACAAATAATTCTACGGATATCAGACATCTAAGAAAAGACCCCACTAGGAGATAGAAGTGCTGGGATAACAGATAAGTCCTGCAAAGGATGAAATACATAATACTGAAGAAGAGATGAAAGGAGCAGAGAGGCTTTCAGCCCAACTGGATGTTTTTCAGCTTAGAAACAGTACTTCAGGATTTGTGAAAAACTGAAGAGAAGAAAAAAAATCTGATTCGTTTGCACTGGAAACATAATTTTAAGTACCACCAAGTGAAAATGCTCTCTGAAGTATAAGGGATTCCAAAGGATCACATTGATGCCTGGACAAGTATAAGCATAACAGTTCATTTTCCTAGTTCTTCCTTACCTGCTGCATATCTGCATAGTGGACTCATCATCAAGAATGAGAGACAAGTATTAAGATCTGAGCCAGTGCACCAGGACAAAAGGAATAACATTTGTCTGCAGTCTGTCCAACGCAATAAGAATGACATATTTGAGGGTCCATTATACTGATGGTTTTCCTACATTACAATCCCTGGCACAGCTGCCCCAATACAAACCACTAGCACAGACAGGCACAACTCCTGCATTTACAAAGTTTACAGCTGCTCCCATTGCAGAAAGTAGCAGAGCTCACATCATCTCAGCTGCAGTGGCTCAAGCCATTGCCCCTTTACTAGTGTTTTGGAGTAGTGCAGTTTAATGAGCCGATGGTGGCCAGCTGCTAATACCAGGGCAAAGCTCTAACATGAACAGCAGCTTCCTTTTGAAACAATGCAAAAAAGTTGTTTAAAAATAGAGAAAATAAAGCTGCATTGATGAAAGAATAGTCACTAGGTCAGCAGTTTGTTCTTTCCACTCATGAGTCTGCACTTCATTTGTGCAGGCAAAGCTCCTGCTTCCAGAATCAGGGTTCATCTCATCACTTAACTCCTTCCAGTCTTAAATCTATTTTTCCTCAGATGTTTGTTGGGTATCAGCAGCCAAGCTTGGAACTGAATATTCAGATGATATTTTGCTTAGAGTAAATGTCTAGGAATCAAGATACATAAACTAGATTTATACTAACAAATTTAATGTGCTCGGGACCATTCTCTGGCACTGAGGCAACTGGGCATTGAAAGGGCTACTCTAAAGTGTCCAAACTACCTCATTCACCCTCCAGGAAAGCGTAGCTGCATGGAAGCTGCTTATTGGGAATGGTTCCTTGCCTGCGCCAATTACTGAGCTGTGATGAGGAACGGTTTGGGACAGTGCTGGTTGACTAAAAGGATACCAGGAATAATTCCAACAATTTAACAAGGTAGGCAATTGAGTATCAGTGCCAAGGGACATTTCCTGGCTCCATTTAATTTGCCAGCATAGACGTAGTCCCAAGCTTGTGCACACATACCTACTTAAGTTATCTACCAACAGCATTCTCCAGAAATGAGATCCCTTAAAGGATTTCAGTGAATCATTTTGGTCCATGTCTAAAAATCAGGGTGGATTTCTATGTGAGTCAAGTATGTAGCTCAGGCCAAATTCTGGAAGTGGCTGTCTCAGGAAGTGACCTGATAATAAAGAGATGCTGAACAGGGAGGTTTGAAGCTGCCTGTCACACTTTAAGGAAAGTCAGGTTCCACTGTGTGCCTTGGTTGGTAGGAGCTGGATGCTATGTCTACTTTAGGAAGCAGTGCAGTGCTCAGTCTATGCTGAGGACTGAGCTCCCAGTCCTGTACAGCACTTCTGCAGGGGGAAGGGCTTACTCTGGTACAGCTGTAGTCTGGTCCTGAGGGCTGAAATCTCAATAATGATAGGAGTGCATGAGGGCATCTTCCACAGACTGTCTTCTGGTTTGCTTTCACCTCAAATGAATCTGGTTTGCACACTTGAGGACTGCTCCACGATTCAAAACACAGGGCAGTAAATGGGGATGACTGGAAGAATAGCTTCAAAACTGCATTTCAGATCCTGATTAAAGTTCTAATGGACACCAACACACATTCAGGTCCAATTAAAAGTGGTTACTTCCTGAATTTTTGTGCCTAATTTCAAGTGTTATTTTTTCAAGTTATGATCAAACTCTTTGATGTATTTTTTTTCCTTGTAAAACACTGTTAATGGTAAGACATGTATAAGCCTGACTGATCATACACACTACAAAAACCAAAATTTGTATACCTGTAGAATTCTTCATTGCTGATTTCACCTTTGCTGTTTGATTATTGATACTTAATTATTAATCTAAGCTAAGCTGTTGTTTCTTTCTCTTGATAATGTAAACGTAACTTTTTTGAGAAGTATATTTCAGCTCTTGCAGGAGGTTTGCCAACTAGACAGAGACAGTAGGGCTCACCCAATCCGTGGGGCAGTAATTCTTTATTTTGATGCTATACACAAACAAAACCAAAAGCCCCCCTACGTAATACACAAGGTCAGTTATTTTTTTTAATGCAAGGAAATCCCATAAACAATGCTCTGAGAAGGGTCTGTCAGGGTTGGAAGATGTCTCATTGTCGATAAGGAAGAAATGCATAACTGCTTTCTGACTTTCTGATTGCAAATACACAGTGAACCAGCAGAGCTAACAGAAACCTACAGACCCCTTACTGACACTTTTTCTGAAAATAAGTGTTCAGTTTTGATGTACAGCTTGCTCCATGACAGTGCCTCAGGAGTGTACGGATGAAGCTGCTCTCTTCCAAGATCTAACTCATTGACTGCCTGGCAACGGTCATGGGTAAGAGGCTGTAGCCCTGGTGGAAGGAAGCAGCTGCCAAAAAGGCTGATGCTTCTCCCTGACCATGAAAACTTCTATTAAATTATTACTATAAAAACATGCAATCAGAGACATAGGTTGAAAGTCCTGTCTGTCAACCAACTATTCTCTAAACTGAAAGGGTGGCTGAGATTATGAGACTTATTTTGCTTCTGGTCTCCTTGCTCACTTTTTCAGGTCACAGTTGTGAGGTTTGTTTCTGCAAGCACAACCATTGTAGATGACAGTTGCCACTTATAGGTGGTCATAGGTCCTGGCTAACACGGGAGGTCCCACGTGACTGGAGGTTAGCAAATGTGACGCGCATCTACAAGAAGGGCCAGAAGGAGGATCTGAGGAACTACAGGCCAGTCAGCCTGACCTCGGTGCCAGGGAAGGTTACGGAGCAGATCATCTTGAGTGCCATCACGCAGCACATACAGGACAACCAGGAGATCAGACCCAGTCAGCATGGGTTTAGGAAAGGCAGGTCCTGCTTGACTAACCTGATCTCATTCTATGACAAGGTCACCTGCTTAGTAGATGAGGGAAAGGCTGTGGATGTTGTCTACCTGGACTTTAGCAAAACCTTTAACACCATTGCCCAAACCATTCTCCTGGAGAAACTGGCTGCTCATGGCTTGGACAGGTGTACTCTTCATTGGGTAGAAAACTGGCTGGATGACCGCGCCCAAAGAGTTGTGGTGAATGGCGTGAAATCCAGTTGGCGGCCGGTCACAAGTGGTGTTCCCCAGGGCCCAGTACTGGGGCCAGTTCTGTTTAATATCTTTATCAGTGATCTGGACGAGGGGATCAAGTGCACCCTCAGCAAGTTTGCAGATGACACCAAGTTGGGTGGGAGTGTTGATCTGCTTGAGGGCAGGAAGGTTCTACAGAGGGATCTGGACAGGCTGGATCAATGGGCCGAGGCCAATTGCATGAGGTTCAACAAGGCCAAGTGCCGGGTCCTGCACTTGGGTCACAACAACCCCATGAAACGCTACAGGCTTGGGGAAGAGTGGCTGGAGAGCTGCCCGGCGGAAAAGGACCTGGGGGTGCTGGTCGACAGCCGGCTGAACATGAGCCGGCAGTGTGCCCAGGTGGCCAAGAAGACCAATAGCATCCTGGCTTGTATCAGAAATAGTGTGGCCAGCAGGACTAAGGAAGCGATCGTGCCCCTGTACTCGGCACTGGTGAGGCCGCACCTCAAATACTGTGTTCAGTTTTGGGCCCCTCACTACAAGAAAGACATTGAGGTGCTGGGCCGTGTCCAAGGAAGGGTAACAAAGTTGGTGAAGGTTCTAGAGCACAAGTCTTCTGAGGAGCAGCTGGGGGACCTGGGGTTGTTTAGTCTGGAGAAGAGGCGGCTGAGGGGAGACCTTCTTGCTCTCTCCAGCTACCTGAAAGGAGGTTGTAGTGAGGTGGGTGTTGGTCTCTTCGCCCAAGTGACAAGCAATAGGACGAGAGGAAATGGCCTCCAGTTGCGTTAGGGGAGGTTTAGACTGGATATTAGGAGAAATTTCTTCACTGAAAGGGTTGTCAGGAATTGGAACAGGCTGCCCAGGGAAGTGGTTGAGTCACCATCCCTGGAGGTATTTAAAAGATGTGAGGATGTGACGCTTAGGGACATGGTTTAGTGGTGGACTTGGCAGTGTTAGGTTTATGGTTGGACTTGATGGTCTTAAAGGTCTTGTCCAACCTAGATGTTTCTATGATTTCCCTCTGGTAGCCTTCAGTATCACAAGATTCACAATAAAATTCTGAAAATTGTATGTTTAATTTTAAGTTCATTTGGCCTCATTGCATGCTTACAAATGATCAGACACTTCAGTGATTCTCTCATTTAGGAGTTATCTTCCTATACATTCTACAGTCACCTCTGCAAGACCAAATTTTCACCCAGGCATAATCTTCTGGAAACTGATTGGCATATCATTTCTGCTTGGAAATAATAAATACAATACTACTGGATGGTACTACTCAGAGGAGTAAGCCCTGAAATTGGTAATAAGTGTATGCAGTTTCACACTTAAAACTTTGTAAGACTGGATATGTCATTCACACTAGAACAGCCATCTATATCTCCGGGGGCTGAGTGAGATAAATGCATAGCAGTTTATGGTTGGTTTTTTTTTTTTCCAGAAGGCTTCAATTTGCTACTTCTCCTGGGAAGAAAACAGCATTTTCGAGGGCACAAAGAATGTGCAGATGCCCATCTCTTATTGACATCTTTGAAAGTTGCCATTTAAGTAGGATGATTTACTTAATAGCCATATTTTACTTGATTCTTTATCAATCATCAGCTTCATTAAGTCCTCTAAAAACATTGCCTCCTCTTAGAATTAATTCTGACAAAAAAAAAAAAAATTGGTCCAGGGCATTTCAGTCATTACCTCTCAAAACACTGCAGTCACATTAATGTAAGCTACACTGTTTTCAGCCGTTACTACAGAACACTGAATTTTATTTTTATAAGGTTGCTAGGCAGTTAAACCACCTTGAAAGAAAGCAACTATCTGTGTGAAAGCATGTACAACAAAGTTATTGATGGAATACTAAATAAAAAAAGAATACGTGAGAGCTAAATCCAGAGATATTTACTGGCGCACTGCTATTGTATTCCAGCAACACTGACATTTCAGTCTGCAGTTTTCAACAGCCACTGCAATATAATTTAAGCCCCAAAATCAAAACTGTCAGCACTTTTGGACCCAAGAGATGGGGAAAAAGTTGATTTTAAACCAGCATTTTTCTTTCCTCAAACTTTCTAAGTTTCACAAGTACATAGTAAGTTGCACTTAGTCTTCCTCTTGGAAGAGGACTTCCTCACTGTCTTTGATGCAAAATTGTAGAACCACAAGAATGATTTAGGCATAAAGGGACCTCTAGACTTCATCTACTCCAACCTCTTGCATAAAGCATGGCCAGCTTCGAAGCAAGATCTGGCCTGAAAACCATCTTGAGCACCAGAAGTCTATCATTGTCTTGAATCAGAAGGCTTGTAATTCACATGAGTATTGTCCAGTTACAAATCTCCTGAATTCCATGCTTTTTCTCCTTTTGACATACTTTTTTTTGACTTCCTGTCTGTGCAGAGCATATGGGAATATTAATTCTGGGCAAAGCAAGCAGGAAAAAGCATTGCCATCTACTCTGTACTCCAGCCCCACATTTATATACATTTACAGTAAGACAGATGAAAAAAAATTATCCCCTTTCCCGAGGCCAGTCCCAATAAGTTCTCACAGTTCTTTGCTGCAAATAACTTGAGTTAAGGGACCATGGTTCACATCTAATATTATATTTTAAAATAAATCTATTAAAACTTGGCTGAGAGGCTCGTAGAGGACTATTTTTAATACAATAGCAATGTTTTATGTAACAAATGTTTCCAAAATGGAGAATATAGAAAGTTTAATTTTTAGCATTTTTCTGACTTTTAAAATGAAAATTCTTCATTGAAAACCAAACATTGAAAAACATTCAATATCAATGTTTTAAGTTAAAAACAACTTTAGTTTCTGATTAATAATGTCCATTAACAAGATTCATAAAAAAAAGCAAGACCTGAGGTGTGGGGCCAGTCTAGACTGTAATCTTTGTTTGGGATTCTTGGCTATTAATGTATCCTCAGGTCATGTTTTAAAATTTTCAGATCCTCAGCTGATTTAATGTTCCATGGAAGTCAGTGGAACAAAGCAGCATGATGATTCCATAAAGGTAGTTCTAACTTTGCCTCTTGATATTTAAATAAATTAAAAAACCAGAAAAAGTGAGGGGAGCAATGAAAGATTTATTTTTTTTTTTTTAATAATCCCAGGAGCCTAAGGTGTAAATCTTTCAAAGGAAAAACACCCCCTAATGCAAGATGCAAGTTAAAATGAAAAAAACTTGGCAGCAGTTTGTGCTCAAAGTGCTGCATATACATTTTCTGGTTACAGCTGAACAGATAAACCCAGCTTCTACGGAAATGAAAAGGAGCTGGCACATAAGTACCTGTAAGAATCCACACCGCAGCCCTTGATAAAACCTCTGGTTTATCATCGGCAGCAGAACCAGTAGAATTGAGTAATTAATACTTCAAAGCGATACAAAATGTGGCTGTAAATTCGACAGTGCTTTCTACTGAAGACCATGTAAGGACACAATAATAACAGCAAATTGATTCAGCTAAACCTTTGCTTTGCCTTTGCTATGAGACAAGCTTTCCAGTGAACTACTTCAGCTCTTTTCTGCGTTAATACTACCTCCCTCACTGCCTGTTGAATGAGCCACGCTTACAAACACAGACCAAAAAAAAAAAAAAAGAAAAAAAGAGAAAAGAAAAAAAGAGAAATATTACAGACATGGGGGAATGTATTCCTTGTTGGAGCTCCCATTTGTTGCAGCTTTATAAAGATATAGTATTTGGGTCAATGTAATACAGCAGATCCATGTAGTGCCTTAATACTATTGTTTTTCTCTTTTACAGCCTGCTGAGATATAAGTGATTGAAAAACTACTCCATTAAAACCAAGTAAATACATTTCCCCTGGCTTTACTCTCCCCCCCCATAAAAAGACCATGACTGGTTTCGGTCTCATGGGAGAATTAACTGCGCAGATTTTATAAAGCTCATTGTGCCAGACATGGCCACTACTGAAGTTACTGTCAAAATGGCTCCTTTGTCACAATCCCCTCCATAAGGATGGTTTCTCACTGATTTAGAGGGCAACACTGCAGGACGTCTTACTCCATGGTCCCACATGCAACCAAGCAGCCTGAGCCATGATGCCCCATGCACCTCGGCTGTGGGGTAGGAGAGCAGCGGTGGTGCTTGCAGCACATGGCAAGCAGACTGCTTGGAAGAGCCCCAGACTCTGACAAGGCCTGTGAAAAGGTCTCTTCCCAAAGGCAGCTAGCACAAAGACCCTTCAACACCATCTGACCCCGTACACATGCACACACACACCCGATGCATGTCACACAAAGGTCTTCCTACCATCTGACATCATTGCATACAGGCTTCTCTCCATCTTCTGCATGGACCTGCTTAGTAGATGAGGGAAAGGCTGTGGATGTTGTCTACCTGGACTTTAGTAAAGCCTTTGACACCATTGCCCAAAGCATTCTCCTGGAGAAACTGGCTGCTCATGGCTTGGACAGGTGTACTCTTCATTGGGTAGAAAACTGGCTGGATGACCGCGCCCAAAGAGTTGTGGTGAATGGCGTGAAATCCAGTTGGCGGCCGGTCACAAGTGGTGTTCCCCAGGGCCCAGTACTGGGGCCAGTTCTGTTTAATATCTTTATCAGTGATCTGGACGAGGGGATCAAGTGCACCCTCAGCAAGTTTGCAGATGACACCAAGTTGGGTGGGAGTGTTGATCTGCTTGAGGGCAGGAAGGTTCTACAGAGGGATCTGGACAGGCTGGATCAATGGGCCGAGGCCAATTGCATGAGGTTCAACAAGGCCAAGTGCCGGGTCCTGCACTTGGGTCACAACAACCCCATGAAACGCTACAGGCTTGGGGAAGAGTGGCTGGAGAGCTGCCCGGCGGAAAAGGACCTGGGGGTGCTGGTCGACAGCCGGCTGAACATGAGCCGGCAGTGTGCCCAGGTGGCCAAGAAGACCAATAGCATCCTGGCTTGTATCAGAAATAGTGTGGCCAGCAGGACTAAGGAAGCGATCGTGCCCCTGTACTCGGCACTGGTGAGGCCGCACCTCAAATACTGTGTTCAGTTTTGGGCCCCTCACTACAAGAAAGACATTGAGGTGCTGGGCCGTGTCCAAGGAAGGGTAACAAAGTTGGTGAAGGTTCTAGAGCACAAGTCTTCTGAGGAGCAGCTGGGGGACCTGGGGTTGTTTAGTCTGGAGAAGAGGCGGCTGAGGGGAGACCTTCTTGCTCTCTCCAGCTACCTGAAAGGAGGTTGTAGTGAGGTGGGTGTTGGTCTCTTCGCCCAAGTGACAAGCAATAGGACGAGAGGAAATGGCCTCCAGTTGCGTTAGGGGAGGTTTAGACTGGATATTAGGAGAAATTTCTTCACTGAAAGGGTTGCAGGAATTGGAACAGGCTGCCCAGGGAAGTGGTTGAGTCACCATCCCTGGAGGTATTTAAAAGATGTGAGGATGTGACGCTTAGGGACATGGTTTAGTGGTGGACTTGGCAGTGTTAGGTTTATGGTTGGACTTGATGGTCTTAAAGGTCATTTCCAACCTATAAGATTCTGTGTACTTCTGTGAATTCTGTGATTTGCAAAGAGGAAGACTGCATTTTTTTTTCACTTTCATGCTGCTCCTTAGCAACCTTCCCTGTTCGGACAGCCCACCCCCATAGTCACTGTGCAATTAGGATTTTATCCAAGTGGACGAGTTCCCTGCTCCATCTCTGGCTGGTCACTTCTGAGCCATTTCTGCAGCACTCAGTTCCACGATGAGCCGTGAGTGGGGCAGTTGCAATCTAGCTTGTAAATAGCCATTGTGTTTTCACTGTGATTAAAATCTCAGCATTTCTGAGGTTTTACACATTTCATGCAAATATTGATAGTTGTAAAAAATATAAAAAAGCTGAATTGTAAACTTCACATTTCATGAGGTTTTTCCTCTAATAATAAAATCATCTATCTGCATTTGAAAGGAGGTACATTCCTTTCCTCATAAATAGCCTTCTTTGGTCTCAAAACCCCTAAACCCCACGAGCTGGAAGATTGAAGCAAAAATAAAGATGCAGAAATCTCAAACTTTGCTGCAAAATCTTACCCTAAGGTGAAATTGTTCCACTCTGCTGTCACAGAAGCCAAGGGAGGTCAGACACTAATTCCCCAGGTATGAGGCAGATCGTGATTGCTGTGACAACATTCACAACATGCTGGGTTTTGTCTTTATATAGGTTTTTATTTCTCTTAATGTTATGCACTACAATCTTTTTAAAAATGTGGCACCTACATCATGCAGAAACTGCTACCTTGGGGGAGCTGGGGTCTCTGGTCACTACCAGACTTCATCATTTGCGTTCTCCAGTCCATCACTGCAGTCACTGTAGCATCGAAAGGCAAAGCAAGGGAGGAGGCAAGGGAGGAGACCTTTTCTGTGTGTCTGCCAGCTAGAATAAAATGTGAGCCATCTCTCTCCACTCCTTGGGTGACAACACAGGTGGTTGTAGATCTTCATCTTTCCACTTTCTGCTGCAGAGGGCAGTGGCTTCACAGCCGTAAATCAGGCAAGGTGCAGTGCTTGACTCTCTCTACCCCTCTGCCATGCCTTTTCTGTAATTCAGATCAATCACTTGAACTGTCCATAGAGCTAGTTTACTGCTCTAGATGCTGCCAAAGCAAATGAGTCATGGGCAAAATTAAGGACATTTGGTCACAGGAAGCTGTTGCTCTTGCTTATTGCTTGTAAACAGATCTAGATATGCCTATACAAGAAACCTGGTTTTGTGGTTTAACCCCAGTAGGCAGCTCAGCCCCACACATCCGCTTGCTCACTCACTCTCTCGGGGCAAAGAATCGGAAGGGTAAAAGTGAGAAAACTCGTGGGTTGAGATAAAGAGTTTAATAGGTAAAGCAAAAGCTGTGCAGACAAGCAAAGCAAACCAAAGAATTCATTCACTACTTCCCATCAGCAGGCAGGTGTTCAGCCATCTCTAGGAAAGCAGGGCTCCATCACACATAACCGTTACTTGGGAAGACAAAACGTCATCACTCCAAACATCCCCCTGCTTCCGTCTTCTTCCCCCAGCTTTATATGCTGAGCATGATGTCATAAGGTATGGAATGTCCCTTTGGTCACTTGGGGTCAGCTGTCCCAGCTGTGTCCCCTCCCAGCTTCTTGCGCACCCCCAGCCTCCTCGCTGGTGGGGTGGGGTGAGAAGCAGAAAAGGCCTTGACTCTGTGTAAGCACTGCTCAGCAGTAACTAAAACATCCCTGTATTATCAACACTGTTTTCAGCACAAATTTAACTCTATCCCCTCCAAAACCTGGCCATATGTGTTTGCAAGTCATTAGTTTAAAGAGATGTGCCTTTTAAAAGCAATATGCCTGTGAGGGAGTAGTAATGCAGGAACCATGCATTGGCCCCTCTGTGTCAAGCTTTAAGCAGGAGTATCTATTCAGTTTGTAAAACAGCCATCAAGCATCCATAAATGCAAGTAAAACAGTATTTTTCTTTTTTCAGATATGAACGTGAAAAAGTCAAAATGTCATTATGTACCTGATGTCCCCTGCCCCTCCTCAAGCTCTAAACTTTAAATGGACCCTCTCGATTTCCCCAGGTCAGGCTGGACTGTGAATTTCAGGTGGGGCAAATAAAACACTATTCATCACAACGCTTTCTTTGTAAAGGACATACCAACTTCCTTTAGTTCCAGGCAAACAATGGGGCAGCTTCAGCTCCTGGAAGGGACCCTATGACCCTTTTATTCATGGCCCAAATCTGGTGACAAAATCAGTATTAACAGAGAAATGAGTATTTTGTATGTCCACTGATATCAGAATCAAGCCTCGATAACAATTACTTTTTTTTTTTCTCTTCTCATCACACTCAGCAGACTGAGGATGCTGACTGAAGCCAGCTTTTAGAAAGGTGAGGAAAATAGTTGGCCTTGTCACAACTCACCGGTCAGCCAATGTTCCACACCATTTATTAATGTTAATCTGGGATGTCCATCCCCAGATGTCAATTTCTGAAAATTCATATATCCTGGCAGTGCTTTCTCCAGATTCCTCAGCTAAGATGTCGAAAATAGTGGGGAAAATACACACCATAAATTAAATCACACTGAATACTAGGCTAGGACTTTGGGAGTTTGCTCAGGTCTATGGGAATATTTATGTAGCACAAAGATGTTCAATAATGCTTGGGGTTTATATATATTACTACTGAGTCCGACATTCTTAATTTGAGCATAAACATGGGATGTACCTTCCCACAGCCAAAGAAATAATGACTCCAACTGGAAACATGAAATCAGCTCGCAGGAAATCAGCTCAGCTGCAGCAAAATAAGATGTCTTTTAATGAAATATGCAGAGTTATGCTATTTTGGACCAAAGTATTTCAGGACTTTAATGTTTGTTAGTATAACGTGATAACAGCAAGTGTCTCTGGGCAGCTGGCATAAATTAGATTAGTTTCGACCTTCATAGGATCTGTCTTATGATGGAGCTTTTTCTCTAGCTAGCTTTACAAACCCACCGCCACTAAACAGAAGGTAAAGAGGAATTTATCCTGCTTCCCATTTTGTCAATGAAATAACCTTCCTCTTACACCCTGAGAAACTGATACAGCTAGATGTAGCATCAGAAGCAGAAAATACTGTTTATTTTCCAGTTCCAGGAAGAGTTTGCAAAGCCAGCATCTTAAAAAAAAAAAAAAAAAAAAGCAACAACAAAAAAAACCACCCCAGGTTTTAACTTGTAAACTGAGCACATCTCACATGTAATTAGGGAGTGCAGATAAATTAACTTTATAACCTAAGGGTGACATTCTTAAAGATTATCAATCTTCCGCCTGAGATCTGTTGGAAAGATGAAGACTACCCCAGGAGAAGAGATGAACCTTTTCCTCCCCCTTACATGGAAATATTTCAAAACAGACAAACCACACAGGAACACACTATTTTGTCTTGGAAAAAGGTTGACCAGCAAGCTAACAGTTCTTCCACTCTCTTAATTTCCTGCTTGAATATCTTTATCTCAGAAGAGTATGCATCCACAAAGGTGTGTTTTTATGTGGTTATGAAATCAACGTTACTCGCTGACTTCCTGAATACCATCCACTTGCTTATCTTTATTTCTATATAATAAGAAATGACAAGCCCTGAGCAAGTCATTACTATTTGATGATTATGAATTAGCTGACCTCAGGCCACAGAGGAAGGTAGCACTGTCTGGCAGACTGCAAGGTGTTTTAGACGACAAACATATCGTAATGTTCTGATCTGCAGCTGGACATTTCTGCAAGCTTAGTAGTCAGGTGTTTCGTCTTTCCAAAAAAGAAATGTTCACCTAAGGAAAAAAGAGGAGACCTCTTCCTACACTTAGCAAAGCAATACTATTTGCTAGAGGCTATCAGTGCAATCAGAGCTTTATTCTCTTCTGCTGACTGCCATAAAAATACTTCTAATGCAGGAAACATTAAGAAAGCCCATTTCAAGTATAATGGTGCATAGGCTAATTCAAATACCAAGTGCTGCACCGTATAAATTCCTGTCTGCTTCCAGAAAACAAGAAAGGGACCACCAACACTGCCCTGAATCCCTACAGGGAATGCAAGTCAGCAGTAACAACATCTCCAAAGCAGAAGTAAGGTACGCCCCTCCTCCCCTCCTTTCTACTGCTTACATCTTTAACATACCCAAAGCAGACCTTTCCCTGCCAAATCCTCCTTCCAGAGTTTGGAAGAGGCCAAAGAAATAAACCCTGAGTCTGAAGCAGCCCTGCAGGTTTAAGCCACTTAAAGAACTAAAATCTAGCCCCTCTCCATCTATTCATATATTATTTTATTTAATCGCACTTAATCAATGTGTTTCTGTGTTTGCAGGCCATGCTGCAGCAGCTGGCACAGCTCTGCACTGTGAGTGGGAGGGATTGCTGAGGCTCTGGGCTTGGGCAGACTCAGCTGTCAGATACGGCACATCAAAGGCCCATCTGCCAGACCTTCCCAAGAAGCATTGGTGAACAGAGACAGAGAGCAAAGAAGGAAAAGAGGTCATCCCTTGCCATTACTTTTTATAGGGGATATAAGGAGAAATGAGCCTCTTTCCTTGGGGGAAAGATGGAAGTGCTTGAAACCCTCCATTCATTGCAAGGAAGGGGCAAGAGAGACTGTGAGCCCTGTTCTTTCAGAAGGAAACCTTGAGAAACCCCTCATGGCCTAGGAGATGTGAAGTAGGTTGGATACGCCTCCTCCCTCCTAATTCTTCCAGGCAGAGTGGAGGAGAGATTAAATTTACAGTGTGGTTGCTCTGAAAGTGTGGGACACTGAGATGCCCCTAAGATGTCAGAAGTTGTCTATGTGGTATATTGTGGGCAGATGCATGGAAAAGATGAGTCAGTTCCCATGCAAAAGCTGTGTAATGGCAAAATAAGTTAATTCTGCTTTGCTGAAAGGTCAGAAACTTCGTGAAGGCTGGATGCATTGGCTCAGGGTCTGTGCCCTGCTATCGGAAGCGCACAGTTGGCTGATGTCCCAGCACAGTCAGAGAGTCCTGGCATTTGTCTGTAATGCGGTGTGGAGATGATACACCTGACTAATGGATTAGTCTCCAGGGATGTCCATATAGACAGCAATGAACCTGCTGTAGACAGCATTGGAGGCTGGTGAAGAGTGGGATTTCCTGAAACAACCATTTATTTGAACTGGCCTAGACTTCCAGCTTCCATGAAGGAAGTTGGAAAGAAGCAATATTCAATATTCCTGCATCATTAGACTAAGCCAAAATACAATGTGGTTTCTGCAGCGTGATCTCAACGTGACATTGCTGCCGATTTAATAATTATCCATCAGTAGTGAGAGGGCCTGAGTGAAATTAATTGGTTTTCTCCATCAAATTTTAAGTAGATCAGTGCTGAGGAATGAAAACAACCATCAAATGCAGCAAAAAGCTTCCCTGAGTAAAAGGCATAGCTGATAGGCCAGAAGAAAAACTGAAAAATTAAATGGATCTTCTTCCCCTCTTCTGTGTAGTAGGTTTGAAGCACAAGCCTGCAGGGAGGATGGTCCCTGTGAACCTCAGCTCAAGGAGAACAGAGCACCCAACTTCAGAACTGCAAATCTGGTACTTTTCATTCATGCTCAGGTCACACTACATGTTTATCAACATTTACATGATGCCAATGGAAACAACGAGGGAACCCCATGCACAGTGAGGAGCTTTTATCAAATTTGTTGTGCTGCCTATTGCAAAAATCTCACAGTAATTCCTCTTCACAGAAGAGTGTTAAAGACTACCTGATACACAGGTCGGGTTTCAAGGACCCTTTTTGTGGGCTTCCTGCCACTGTCAAGCCCCTCAGGTGGGAGCTCATCAGGTCACTGCCAAAATGTTAGCGGGTAGCATACAAGGCATTTGAACTACCTTCTACTTTCAGAGATGAGGGTGCCCTAAGGCAAGATGCTTCATCCCTTCTCTCCCTCCTATCCCTTGACTTGTCTAGCTGAACCCCTGCCCTTGGGGACAGAGTAGGTTGCTCTTGTTAAGAAAGAGATAATATCTAAATACTTCTCCTGATGAAGAGGCTCCCACCAGCTCTTAATTACTTCCCGTCCTGCCCTTCTCCACTGTGGTATTCCGGCTCCTCAGATTGGCTGGTACAAACATTCATGGGACCATGTTCTAGGTGGGATCAGTGAAATGAGTAAAAACAAATGAATAAATGAGACACTGGGCCTGCATCTTTAGCTGTAGCACCTCAAGAAGGAAGTCACTCCTTGATCACCCCTAAGTTATAATGGCAACTACACCAACCTGTACCAGCTTCACACAGCGTGCTCATCCTAAACCTACTGCAGCAAGACCCCAAGCTCATTTGAAGCTTCTTCGTGCTACTGTAATTCAGCTAATTAATGCTAATTTTAGTCAGTTGTTCCTGTGTATCCTAGAGAATGCAGTGACTATTCATTAGCCTTGGTGCATACTTTGCAAACAGCTACAAATTAAAACTCTTTTAAAATGCAAAATGTTATTTGCCTACGTGCTGCTTTCATTGAGCAAACAGAAGTTAAGGGTGAGGATGAAAGAGACTGCTGTACATAGATTGCATAAGAATGAGATCGAGCATCTAGCTGTTACAGGGCCAGTCCCTCCAGCGTACCTGGCTGTAGCCCCGTTCATGGCAAGGTGGCCTTTATCAATAGTGTCCAAGGTACAGCCTGAGCAGGCAAGTGCGGTCCGTAGTGTTACGATATAAAGTTCAGGTCTTGATCTCAGACTTCAATGTTTGAGATGGTGGTAGAGATCCCAGGGGACATGGATTCCTGTGTAAAATGTAGATTCAACACGGTAGTGCCTGTGATTTCATGCCTCCAACTCCTGGCTCTAGGAAAGATGAGAAGCGGTTTCTTCTGCATGGGAGGGATGTTACTTCAATTCCAGGGGAAGAGAGTGGTGATCTTAGTGTTGCTGGATTGCACCTCAATTCCTAGTGGTAAAAAGAAGTTGACAGCTCTGTCCCCCGGTGTGTGGCACAGTGAGCATACGCTTCCAATTACTTCTTAAATCAAAGTCCAAGCTGCCCACAGAGTGATATTAAACCAGGCTTGATTCAAGGCACAGGCAAAACAGGTGACTGCACAAAGGTGTTCTGCTCCTGCTGCCACTGCTCAGGTTAGCAAAAGATGCTGCCAAATACCTCAAACAGCAAGAGCAAACAAGGTTTTCCACAAAGTCCCAGCCTGCTCCTCTTCTCCCCTCTTTTCCTAGAAGAACATACCTGATTGCAGGCAATAGCAAAGCCAAACAGGGAAGAGAAATGAGCTGTAGAATCACTGGCATGCAGCTCAGAAGTGGGTGGAAGTTTGGAAACGTGTTTGATGAGCC
This sequence comes from Fregata magnificens, assembly GCA_013389945.1. Classification (NCBI taxonomy): domain Eukaryota; kingdom Metazoa; phylum Chordata; class Aves; order Suliformes; family Fregatidae; genus Fregata; species Fregata magnificens. The sequence continues at coordinate 67,995 of WAAD01003659.1, read as the reverse complement.
CTGAGTATGGCAAGACCTATAGAAAAGAAGGAAGCAACAGCTACCGTGGGATGGGGGCTTGGAGTGACAGGCTTATATAAGAGTTACAGTGGGGATAATCTTGATGAGGAACAGACCAAAGCCTGGAAATGCTGACGGCCCCTGTGAAAGAGTGTAAGGAAGCCACATAGGGCATGAGATGTGATCCCTGACCTGAAAATACTTCTCTCATTAAGGCTATTGGCCCAGGAACTGTGAGAGAGTATTTTCCCTATTCCCCTTCCTTGAAGGAGAAAGCTAGCATAGCTCAGAGATTCAAGAAGCAATGATATCAGAAATGAAAGGCTGTACCACCCAAGGAAGATAAAAGGCATCTTTGCAGCTTATAAATTAACTCTGATCAATTCATATATCTGAAAAAAAATTCTCCAGCAAGTGTATACGCCACAGGGAGACAGTTACGGCAATGCCTGATGACTTCTTCACAGCACGCGATGCAGTAGTCTTCCAGAGTCTGACACAACAGGCTTCGGCCTTAGAGTGAAAGTTACAGTAGGTGCCATTTTTTATTTCTCCAATGACTTTGGAAGAGGAAGAGGAAAAATCTATCAAAACCCTTCTTCCTACCAGTGTGAAGCACTGTGTTGCAATGTGGAGCCTTTTTGAAATGCTGGTGCAACTTGAGAACAAACCTGAGTTGCTGTGCTCAAGAGGCAGGTTGCAAAGATCCCCTTTTTGGAAAACACCATTGACATGATGGGCCTAACCAATTTATGTGTGACTTGTGCCCTTCAATGACATTCACTAGTGGGTTGTGTGTACCAACTTATTGAAGTCTTGAGCCCTCTGAATATTGTAGCTTCAGAAGCTGGCTGAAGCACATAGGCTGATGATATGGTGGAAACTTCTGAATCCCTGGATCTGGTCTTTTCTGGGTCCCTGGATCTGGTCTTTTCAGAAAGGTGCAGCATCAACAACATATTCTGTTTTGAATGGATCTGATTTTCCAGATTCAACGTGAGCTGAAATAACTGCATAAACACAGTATATCAGCAGGCATCTGCTAAACATGTCAGAACCGCAGCCTTCCTATCTGCTGGGTAGGAACTTGAGGCAGCCTCATTATCACTTGATCCCCTTACCTCAGCCCAAAGGGTCTGTGGTTTCCAGTGTACCCGCTATCTGGATATACAGCCCTTCCTATGTCAAGCCAGCTTTAGAAAAGACCAACGGAGCAGGTGCCTTGCAGCCTCCAAGTTTCCCTTGAAGCACACATTTTTCTTCTGGAAAGGCAATAATGTTTTGCAACTCATATTAGCAGGGAACACATCAGAGGACCTTTTCTTTTTCTGTTTAGGTAGGGACAATTACAGTGTATGAGAGAAGAAAGAGGCATCGTCTGTGATATGAACCAGCCATCCACAAACCAGCTCTGATCCACAATCTGTGTTAGCTCAGTGTTGTACCCAAGATAACCGGCTTTGCTAAGAGTTTTGCCACCAACATTACTACACAGCCTCCATCCCAGAATGAGCTTCAACCCAAGCTGTTTGAAACTCTGCCAGAACTATCTCCCACCTGCCTGTGTGCGTACACTGCACAGTCAAACCTTCCCGCACAGGGTCCACCCAAAGTTTGGGGAAACAAAGGCTTTAGTTTGGAGTATTCTTTCCCATATTTGGCTTCATTTATGACAAAGTAAAATCTGGAAAGATGCCATAGATAAAATAATGGTATTTCATGTTTAAAAGAATTTTCTAAACTATATAAAAGTTGTAAAAGCAATTGCTTACCTGTTATCTAATCCCACTAGGGATTAGCTGATTCCTTCCCAGTGACTTAATTTTTTTAGTAGCTTTTTGGAGGAAGAAGGTGGGGGAAGAAATAAACCAACTGTCTTTTATCTGTCCAGGTAATCATTGGTCAGAACAGGTAACCCCATAAACCACCATTAAAGAATTTTCAGAAAGAGAGCGAGCTATTCATCCCATTCACATGATCTACTCTCAGATATGGCAAGTTCAGAAATTTCAAAGAACAAGAATATCACACAGCCATTCTAAACACTATTCACCAATCCAAGATCAAGCACTTCAGCTCTACTTAAAAGTCAGAGCCAGGAACACTCTGTTAATACCATTGTAAAGCAGAAAAGTCTCATTACAACATGATTCTTTTTAACATCCTGTTTTCGTTTCTTCCCTGCTTCGTATACATGTAGTGTCTGCTTGTTTATGTCAGCAAGATAACGCTCCTTAGGGAAAAGAACAGGGAAAATGCACCAAATCTGGCACATCAAATCTTTCACACACATATGCATCCAGTTAGCGCTGTGGGGCAGGAATTTTCTCGTGTGCTGAGGACCACGAGGTCCTTGTGCTGCCACAATACTTTGAGAGAGCGGAGACCGAACCAAGATTTGGAGGCCATTCTCCAACCATTCCTAAGGCAATAATTCAAATTATTATTTTCTCCTCACCTCTATTCCTTCGTCACAGCTTCTGCCTTTGTTTGGTGATCATAAACCTTTTCCAAGTTCACTGTGTCAGCCTCAAAGGAAAACCATTCCACCCAGTAATCAGAAAAGTAGAGAAGCCAGTGGGGTACTTCTGAAGGGAAAACCCCTTTCTGAACAGCTGCCCAAAGGGACAGAATCACACAGGCCTTATTATAAAGGTGATTGTTAGGTGTATGAAAATGCAGAAATAGGGCAGCAAAACTTATTTTCCAGTGAGCACCAGTCTTGTTTCTTGCTGTGGATTCTGCAGGGGAAAACGTACTTAAGAATTTCTTGTTGGAGAAATTGTTTCTCAGCGCGCGACTCAGTGCCCTGGTGCATCTCAGGAGGAGGGAGGACATGTACAAGGCCTACATAAAGCAAACAAAATGCTGTGAAGACCCCTGCTACAAAGGCTGTGAAATTGATATAAAAATGGCATTTATAGAAGCACTTTTTACCCATGCCAACTTTGTGAGACATTTAGGTTCACCATAAACCCTTTTTCACTGCCCTACTGAGAATTAGCTAAGTAGCAGTAATGCTACATTTTTCTAGGACGTGGAGTAGCAATCTACGTGATCAAAACAAAGCTCAGACACTGCCTTCAGTGCCAACCAATTCCCTCTAGACTTATGGAGAGGCAAAGTCCTGGGAGATGCTTATGCCCTCTGCTCTCACTCAGATCACAGAGATTTCACCTACTAAGATGGATGACGAAGCTGGTGAAGACTAGGGGATCAAGCCAAACCAATGCCTTTCTTCTTGTCCTTCTCTCACTTATTTTTATCCTTCCGTTGGGAGCCTGATACCTCCCTCAGACTGGTGCCTCCCCAGCCATCACCGTGTCCTGGCACCCTCTGTATCACCATCCTGGCAGGAGTGCCTTGCTCTTCTGGTGGGATAAGGACCATGTAATTAGTAGCTGTCCTGATTTAAAATAAGGAAATTATCTAAGGTCCCATTTGAATCCCTCTGTCTTTCTTCCCCTGGTCTATCACAAGTAGGCCTACATTTGCCATCTCCTTTCTCTGATTTGAAGTTGGAAAAGGTGGAGGTTTCTCCTGGAAAGAGCTTCCAGGCATTCACTGAACAATTTCCACCTCCCTGAGAGGGGCAGAGCAGTTCTTGCAACATCAGAGAAGAGTATTTAATCTGTATCTATGGCTCACCAAGACCTGTCAGATAAATCAGATGTGAAAGCAAAGGCCCTTTGTATTCCCAGCACAACTTCCTGACCTGGACATGAAAACAAGAATCTTAGAGGGATCACCCTTATGATTATGTCCTGCTGGGTCTCTACCAGTAAAGTTTCCCTTAATCTCAATTGTGGTGCATCAATTCCCTTCACCTCACTTCTCTCTAAACATGGCAAAGAGGGGCAGGAACACAGGTGAGATAACACCACCTTGATTAAGGCTTCACAAATACATCTGACATTTGTAACGTCTTTTATTCACCGCTAACCTTCAAGAAGCTTCTTCATTTCTGCCGCAGTGCTTATGTGCCCCTTCCCTTGCCATCTTTGTCCCCATAGTAAGTGTGCACCTAGCAATTTACTTAACAGTGCCTGGAATTGCTCTTCACAAAAGGAGGCTGCATTTTCACTTTGCGTAGAGTTTGCCTTAATCAGAGGCTTCAGCGTGAAAACCTACACACGCCTCCCTTGCAGCTCACAGATGCACTGGGAAACTCATTCAATTCTTTAACATCCATTGTGGCTCAGGGCTACGGTCAAGCACCCTTAATGAAAAGCTGTTTGTGCAATCTATTTCCTGCTGATAACCAAGAACACCTCCTTGAAAAATAAACACACTAAAATAAAAATCCCAGGAAGCTGTCAAGCCTGCTCCCCAGTTTCTAGACTCTTCCACGGTAACTGAACTTAGAAAACTACAAAATCCACCTCAGAGCAGCCAGAAGCCTCAAGTGAATGATGACTGCAAAGTGCCTCTGTTAAGACGTAACTGTTTGTGTTGGGCAGTTTGTGCATTTTCCCATTGCAGAATAACTTCCAAGGATGGTAAAAGAAAAAAGTGTTTTCATTTTCCTTTCTCTCTTCTCCTCTCATGCCTTTCAACAACCCATATCACAACCTTCTAACTCCAAACAGGACCAGCATTGGGTTCGTCAGAGCTGTGGCACCTCCCACAACAGTTTCATGCATATGGGCATTTGATGAATTTTTCTGCTTAGCCAACGGGAAAGGATGCGGTATACGCTCATCTGAGTGTACTCACTTTGAGTTGCATTGAATGGGAAGCTTTATCATATGTGCAGTGACAAGCAGAAATTTTCCCTCAGTCCAGTACAAGCCTTGGAATTTGCCTGAGGCGCCAGTGCTAGAACAGCTTTCTGTCACGACATCCTCATGAAAATACAGCATTACGATGTATAGGGAACATGGACTTTGGCAAGCAGGTCATGTTAAAAAATGGAGTCTCCAGCACCCTCTCACTGGTCAAACCCCGTTCTCTCTTAACTCAGGTTTTACCAGAATACACCCTTTTGTCTTCAAATCCCTCTAACTTACCAAAGACTTTCTGAAAGCACAAGAGGAAGCTCTCCTAATGAAACAACTTCAAAACTTGAGTCACAAGTTTCAAAATGCAAGGGAAAGTGGCTTCCTGAAGATGAAAGTGAGGGCTGTGAGTCAGAAAGTTCGTAAACTTTTGTTCCAAGGTCTCCACTGTGAAATACTGCCTGGAGACTGGAACGACTTGTCCACTCCTATAAATATCTCCTCTTACTGACAGTACTAAGTACATACATAAAAGGATATATGCTCCTAGGTACTTTAGACAATAGTCCTGCACCAGAAAAAGCTGGTCAAAATGAGCAATAACAGCTTTAACAACTGACTAACCTGCTCCTGTCTTCCCAACCCAGGCTTCGTAGCTAGGGAGACTGATTTGTCAGATATATAATCAGTTTCAAACTCTTCACTTAAATGATGCAAAAATTTCACCTAAAGAGAAAAGGAGGGAGAAAGGACAGACTTTGAGAATAATATTGCTGCGAAAACACATGTGAGTGAGTCAACCTGCTACACTTTGTGAGCAGTTTGTGGGGAGGCTGACCATCAAGACCTGAATTGCATGGAATAAAAATTGCTGCTGTATAAGGGCAAGTGGAGACACCAATATCCTTGCATTCAGCTGTATTTCCATAGCTGTGACTGGATTGAGCATGTTTAAGTCCCCACCACCTTACCAAGGACTGTGTCTCCAATGTCTGCTCTTCTTGCTGCTTTTTTCCACAGACTTCATTTGAACTTTTCTGGGTTTCACTTGCACTTAGTTTACACTGTCTCAGAATTGCATATTTTACTACTTGAACAGCTGGAAGGAGGGTTTGGGGTTTTTTGTTTAGGGTTTTTTTGTTGGGTTGGTTTTTTTTTTAATTTTACACTCATTAGGCTTTTGCTATTTAAAACTCTACTGTAGACTGCCTTTGGTCTTCCTTGTTGCCAAGGAGGGAGGGCGGAAAGAACTTGAATGTCAAACAGAAACACCACAGACAGTGTATGGCTTGCTTGACTTCTTGCATGGTTTGGTTTGAAGGGATGAAGGGAACAGTTGGACTGCAATTATCAAACTCTGGCAAGTTTTGTGTTTTGCTTTCCTCAACTCCTGAAATGTAACTTTTGAGAGAAGTAATTTAGCTGAGAGCTTTGCATCTGTATAGCGCTTTCGCTCCAAACACAAATCACAGATTTTAATAGATTGGGTGGGGGCTGATTTGTAGAGAACTAATTGAAGGAGCTGCAAATATAGACATTCAACCCTGATTAATTAGAAGAGCAAAAAAGAACACTCTAATTCCATTTCCAAATCAAACCAGTTGTACCACAATTATCTCAAGTACCTCAGAGACGGTTGAGTTCACAGTTAGTCCCTCCCTTTCCTCAGGGAGGAATGGACAGCCTTGCGCACAAGGAGAATCAAAAACCCTTGAGGTCTTTATTCACCGAGTCACTTGTCTCTTCCAGTAATATAGTATTTTAAAAAGACATAGTTTATATTTTGGACCAATTTTCAAAGGTGCTCAGCATGCATGTTCAATGGTGTTCAGCTCCTGAGGAGCTGCAATTCCCCTGGAATTCTACCCACTTATTGAAAAAGCTAAAAAGGAGCTCTTCTGAAAATCTAGCTTTGATAGGCTTTGGTTTGAAGATGGGATACCTCAGAAGTTCATATAATGAGTCCTGCCTTCCTGAACTTTCCAAATGGTCTGGGTAATAAGATGTATGATATCACCAAAGCTATCAATCATTGGAAAAAAATGTCCTCTCCTGCAGATCCATCTTTTCCCTTGAACAACTCCATGTCTGCCTCATTTCTCCAGCTGGAGGATTTTGGTACCAACCTTAACGTTTCTGACATATGCTAAAACAATGACACTGTAGTCCCTTTCTGACAGCACTCTTCCCACGTTTTCTGTTTCTAGGTTTATCTGCATCCACCATCAAAATGCAGTTGCCTTTGCAGCAGACAGCAGCTGTTTTAACAAGGCTACAAACTCTACACAAAAGCTCTGGAAAAGCAGTAAAGAACTTTCCCAGTTTGAATCTGCAACAGGAATTTCAGACCAAAGGCAAGCAAATGGACCATTGTTTTCTCAGGTAGCTCTGCGAGCCAGTCTTCAACAACCACAACTGGTCAGGGCCTCTCATTTTGTATCTCAATTGAAAGACAGCTGTTCTATTTTCTAAATGGGAAGATAGTTCACCTTGAGCCTGGTTTCAGCTGCTGCAGCTTTTTTACCATTAAATATAACTCAGAATAGATTATCAGCATGGGGAGAAGACAGAGAGTGTTTGAACAAAACAATCCATTAATTTTCCAAACAGAAGAGAACAACTCTCATCCTGGAGACACTGCTGTGCTATTGTCTGAAACACAATTTTCATCTGAAATTGGACAAACCATTTGGAAAGTAATTCAAGTTCCTCTAAAGGGAGGATGTATTACACACTTATGGTGGTGGAGGGATTCAGTACCCATAACTATTTTAACTGTATGCAATGAATTGGAAGCATCTTCTTTTAATAGGTCCTAATTGCAATGCTCTGTCCCAACAGCTCATTTGCAAACACCCCAGGTATCCCACCTCTTTAACTCACCATCGTCAAGCTTCACTTTGTTAACTCCTCCTCCAGTGGCATCACTACCAACTTGTCCCTTTTGTCTTGCCGCTTATTCTGAGTCATGATTTAAGTCAGGGGAATGTTTGCGAGGAAGACCTCCAAGGAAGAATCTGTCTCTGCACACACCACCACCAAAAAATGAGAACTCCCACATTTAGATAGTTATGACTGATCTGTCAATGACTCTCTATGCATCTCATTGCATGGCCACCTGTACTGGGTCTGGCTGAGGGGGAGCTGGTTTTCCCCATGCCAGCCTGCTGTGCTCTGTGTCGGTGGCTGGAGGTGGCACCAGTGTCTGGCTGTGGCCGGGTGGTGCCTGCCCAGCCCCGGGGCTGTCCCTCTGTCCCCCCCCAACATTTCCCCCCCCACCCCCGCTGTGGGCTGGGGCTGGGCGGAATCTTGGGAGGGGGCGGCCAGGACAGCCGGCCCGGGCTGAGCGGGGATGTTCCCTACCGTGTGACGTCTGCTCAGGGATAAAAGGTGGGAGGAAGGAGGAAGCGGGGGGCATTCCTGGTTTGGGACGTTGGTCTGTGTCCTCGGGAGCAGCCGCGGCACGTGCTGGGCCCTGCTGCCCGGGAGGGGGCTGGGCGTCGCTGTGGGGAGAGGTGGGGCGTGGGGTCTGTGTTGTCCTTTCCCTTTCCCACCTCACGTGGTCTTTGTTTTATTAAACTGCCTTTGTCCTGACCCAGGAGGTCTCTTTCCACCTCATTTTCTCCCCCTGCCCTGCTAAGGAGGGGAGTGATAGAGCGGCTGGGTGGCACCCGATGTCCAGCCGGGGTCAAACCACCACACCACCATTTTAGTACAGACTACTTATCAAACTAAAGGCCAAGTGGGGGAATGCGTCACTCCATGCCTGACTTCTTAAGTATTTTTTCAAGACATAGACACACACAGAGCTTTCCACCCTCTATAAATAGCAGTAAAGGGAAAAATGACCTGGGGACTGGAAGCCTAGGGGTGTTCACTGTGAACAAGTTTGCCCAGTATTTGACTTCTCTGATGCCTCTTACTCTGGATCACAACAGCCTCCTTCCCCACACAAGGAAGGCTGAACACTCCACTTCACCCCCGCTCTCAGCTAGTGCGGTCAAAGGCTGATGCAGGCTCAGTGCCAACACACTTGTAGATAACATGCAGATATGATGCAGAAACTCCTCCCGGCCAGCTGTAGACTGTGAAGTGCCATTCTTTGGCATTCCTTTTCCGAGTTTAGTTTGGGAAAGGCATCCAGATCTGTCCATCAAGTGCCACAGGAGTGAAGGATATAACCCAAGATTATTGTGTAAACACAAATAGTATGTAAAGTAAGAACAGATTTTTATTTTGCTTTACCTTGGTATCTCCAAACAATAGAAGTTGAATCTGAGCATCACTTTTGTGGATGCATGTGATCAAAACTTTCCTGTTTCATGCAATGCTGACAGAAAACAGTAATTTTAAGAGATAAGAATACAGTATGTACGGAGTGATAGATGATCTTCTACAATATTACTTGTGATTTGCTCCTAAACAAATTTCCAGGGTTATTCCACCCTCTGAATATCAATCAAGTCCAGAAGCAGAAAAAGGAAAGAGGATGGATGAGGGAGCAGTTGGAGTAACGAGCCTTTCTACTGTAATCTCAATAACAGATGAGATTGCATCTGCTCCTTTGCTGGACCCTGAGCAAGTGTAAGGAAAAGAAGTCTCCTATAGAGTCAAGCATAAACACTGGGTTTGTGCACATGAAGACAGCAACAGGGCAGAAGGCAGTATGTTGAAGGCAAATTTTAACAGCTAGCTTTGGAGTTGGCTTAGATTTCAGAAGTGGGTTAAATATAAACTTACTGAATTGCTTTCAACACAGCCCTGACTAGAGTTCAATATGTTTTCCATTAACTGGCTTGGTTGTAAAGATTTTTTTCCAAACCACCTTAACCATTTTTAACTTGAGACAAGGTATCTTTAGTGAAGTTAACTATAAAATAATGAGCAGTCTTTTTGTGGCTGAAGAAAGTGTTTATTTTTATTTAGGTTAAGTCAGCAAGGAACAGGTTCAAGCTACATTAAAATAAGACATTCTTAAATCAGAATAGATGCCTACACGGGGTTCATACAAACATACTTAAAAAGAGCTGAACATAGGTACAGTTTCAGGTGGTCCAGACGTCTGTGTTGAGTTGATCTAACAACAGCAGCATAAAATGAAACAGCCTGAAACATGGAGAGGCATAATGACTGGTAAGAGGCTACTTAAAGCAGTGAGTCTCATTTCCTGGGAGGAAATTTGTCTATGTGGTTTTTAAAATTACCCCTTATGTCCAAAATTGTTGCGAACGCAAAAGTTAGGTGAAGCAAAACTGCACTTGGCCACCCCTCATGGATGACAGCTAGGTGACAGACAGCACAGACACACAGAGGGACAGCACGGTGCTGTGGAAGTGGTGGTGTCCACCGTCATCACTCAACCAAACAGAGTGTTGTGAAAATGCTCTTCTTCTTTCCTTGACCCCACCTCCCATGGCTTAGTTATATTGAGTTATATTGTTCTTTGCCTCCCAGACACCTGGACAAGAATTAGTGCTGCCTCATTGCATTTACGTGCTTAGCCAAGCCATCTCAGTATTTTCAAGGTCACCATCTCCAGTCTCCTGAGGTTGTTGATCCTTTGGTTTGCCTTTAGAGAAGCAGGGCGGATAAACTTCCAAAATGGAGACAAAGGACAAAACTGAAAAAAATCAAAATATATGTAATTTTTCCATAATGCAAAAGATGGACATCAATTAACCTTGGCTGAAATGTACTGCCATTGCTCACACACAGAAAAACCCCTTATATTTGTTGGTGGTGGATTGGTTGGGTTGTTTTTTGTTTTTTTTTTTTAATCCACAATTCAGGCAAGGACACCTGCTAGAGAGACTTTCTCTTCCCAAAGGCAGTGACTTCATAATTTTAGCCTGAGTAAGCTACGGCTGTCTCACCCTATTCATTTGTGCAACCACCTCTATCCTCACAGCAATAACGAGCTGCAACTAACCTGCTGATAGGTGAGAAAACTACTTGGATTTGTGCATTGAGCAGAAACTGATTTTCTTCTGTCTGTTCCTTTCCCCTACCCCATCCTAGGCAGACAAAACTGCACTCTGGTTCACCAACCAATTGCCCTTCATGGTTGGTGTACCAAATCACAGGTTAGCCCTGTTATTCTTATTACCTTCTGCTTTTAGCCTGGTAAACATCCACAGGAGCTGCATCATCTTGAGCCAAAATATAAGAGATGTGGCTGGTCAGTGAGTGGTGGTGGAAATCATTTGCCATGAGGTCTTTAAAACATTTGACAGTTGTTAACTGTTTAGATGTCTGATGCTTACTACTGTGTTGAGTTGATTCTAGCCAGCAGCCAAGCACCCACCCAGTCGCTCGCTCACTTGCCCTCCAGCGGGACCTGGGGGAGAGAATCTGAAGAGCAAAAGCTGAAAACTCATGGGCCAAGATACACACAGTTTGATAAGTGAAACAAAGCTGTGCACAAACAAAGCAAAATAAGTAATACATTCATTACTTCCTATCAACCGGCAGATGTCCAACCACTTGATAGGAAGCAGGGCTTCATCACGTATAACGTTTACTTGGGAAGACAAAATGCCATAACCACGAATGTTCCCCTCTTCCTCCTTATTTCCCCCAGCTTTTATTGCTGAGCGTGACGTCATAAGGTATGGAATATCCCTTTGGTGAGTTGGGATCAGCTATCCCAGCTCTGCCCCCTCCCAAGTCCTTGTGCACCCCCAGCCTCCTCGCTGGTGGGGTGGGGTGAGAAGCAGAAAAGGCCTTGACTCTGTGTAAGCAGTGCTTAGCAGTAGTGAAAACATCCCTGTATTATCAACACTGTTTTCAGCATAAATCCAAAACACAGTGCCATATGGGCTGCTACAAAGAAAGTTAACTCCAGCCCAGCCAGACCCAGTACAACGACCATGTTTATATCTGTTTCCTTTCTGCGTTTTTACTTTCTGCCAGTTCTCACCTTAAATTAGTATCTCAGCTGTTTTGGACAAGGTCTGTCTTTATCAGATATTTACCTACAGACAAGATACACAGTACAAAGAGCTGACAGTGGCAGAAAAATGATAAACAAATAGTTAAGAGAGTCATGGCTTACTCTCTTTTATTTCTTTGGTTTATTTCATTTTATTTTTAGTGCATGCAGAAGTGTCTGTTAAGATCGGGAACAATGTTGTATGAGGTGATATAGAAATGCTTACTAAGAAAAAGTCTGTGCCTCAATGCAATTTTAATCTAAGTACACAACAGAAGAAAGGTGAGCACAGCAAGTCAACCAGCAGAAACTCCACGGTCTCAGTTCAATGCCTTAACCAGCGAACCATGCCACCTCTACTTTGAGCAATGAGGTAACCTCCACCTTTCCCAAAAGATGCCAGTTTTCACACTTCTTTCCCAAAGGTCTTTGGAGATGGGATTTGGAAGCTATTTCTATATAAGTCACCAGAATGGAGAACTCTGCTTGAGAGGCATTTAAATTTCAGGTGCATCTCCTTGGCAAAAAATAAAACACTATGTTTGAAAGAATCTTTGCGGAGTTAGCTAGCCTTGCTAGCTAAATGAAGACCTATTTACAGATATTTTCAAGAAGTCCCATGCACACTATTAGTAGATAACAAAATCTGTCTCTTTCTTCCCATGGAGCTGTAATTCTTTTTTTTTCCCTGAAGCAGAAAAAAAACTTTGCATTTGAGAAAAAGTTGGTTCATAAAAATGAATTGGGAAAAATAGAGTGTCTATAGTCTAATCAGTGACAGAAGCGTAACACACTGGCTGAGTTTCTCTGTGGATGCTGATTTTGACTGCAGATTTACCTGAAAAAACAAGACTCTAAGCCAGCAAAATTCTTAAAACCACATTTGGAGCTTTAATCATGTGAATAGTCTTGTCTAAGCCTTGGAGTCCTCATCCTGCACCTCTGAAGATAATTAGAGTTTTATTACGCTGAAGGAAATTGTGAATAGTTAAACAACATGATTTAGGGACACTGCCTGGGACTTGGGAGTTAGATGTAATTCTTCCTCCTGACTCTGTGACCTCAGGCAACTCACTGCATCTCTTGACTTTGCATCTCTAAAAATGGAATCAGTGGCTCCTTCCTTCCATCTTTGGAAAGAGACTTTCTAGAGGAAAAATGGTGCATCAATCTCCGTAGCCACTCAGGCCTGAACTTCTGTTATGAGACTACCTGTGAGAAAGACAGTAACTACCAGTACCTGTAATGTAGAATTTAGTCCATTAGTACCTGAGCTGAGACCATCAGTTCCTTTTGTGTAAGTTGTCAAAGAGCTGTCAAAGTGACCTACTGCAGAGCAAAACTCTCTGCCAATGCTGGTTTCCTGGGTCATCCCACCTGTCTGTCCCCCACCACCACCCAGGTTTCACTCTTGCTGCTATATTTCTGGGTTTTATTTAGCAGCTAGACAAGAAATGGGACTGTGCTTCCAGGCAATTGCAAAGTAGAGGAAATAATACCAAGGGGAGACACAATAACTGTCTGCAGATAAAGAAAAGAATGTTGCACCAGAGGACAGGAAACAATTATTATCATTAGTCAGCAATGATAGAGAAAGAAGTAATTAAACTTCAGCTGCATCAGGGAAATTTTTAGACTGAATATTAAGAAAATAGCTGAAAAAAGGACTAGGCTGAGATGCCAAGGAAAGTTGTGGTGTAACTGCGGTATTCAAAGTTACATCTCATTAATGTCTTTCTGTAAATAGGCTAAGAACACACTAGTCCTATCTCAGCATTCTTGGGGTCTGAGATGGGAAAACATTTCTATTAATGGGAGTACCTAAACATCCCATTCACATAATCTGAAAAGCCAAGGAATTTAAGTAGAGCTGCAGCTACCAAAGAGCACTGGATGACAAGGGAGTAGATGTGAATCCTCCTCAGACACCAGCGTTGTTCCCAGTACAAGACGACTGGTGAGAACCTGCTATGATGACCCTTCACCTCAAATGGATGCTTGTAGAGCCAGAGAACCTGTTTCTACCCAGACTGACATCAGGCAGTTGAGGCTTTTATAGTCTTGTGACAACGAGGAGGTTACAGTGCAAAGGGAATCGAGCCCCCGTCCCAGTGCAATGTAAGCACAGGAGGGAGGGAGCAGATGTTCCCTGTGGCTGTGACAGCAGAGAAGAGCCTTATCACAGGAGCAGTAGGGGACAGTCATTCCTTCCCACCGCTCAGCTTTAGCCTTGCAGGACGAATTACTCCCGAGGGTGACTCCAAGCAGAAAACAAGTTTATGTATTCTGAATTCCCTCTAGAAGAGATTTTATCCCCAGGGAAAGTGCATGAAAGAGAAGGGCAAGTCCTCCTCCCCTCCTCCCTGCCCCCCCAGCCCACCTGAAGCCCAGTGAAGGCTAGGTCGCAGCTTTTTTTCTATGCTGAGCTCCCTTCCCATTTCTGGCACGAAGCAGAACACAGAAAGAAATTACAAGGAACTAGAATTAGTGTTTAGAGCAAAATCAGAAAGACGGGGAGAGAGAGTGTGTGTGCCTCATGGCATGGTTTTTACTGCCTTCCCGTCTCCATATTTCATTCATTTTGCTAATCCGCTAAAGAAATGGCTCACTGGCAGGAAGAATCTTGAAGTAGCCATTTCAATTTGCTCAATAGCCCCCAAGGCAAGTCAATTTTCAGTCTGACTGGCTTTAATCCCAACGGAGAGCCCCGCCATGCCATTACATGGCACAGCAGGAGTAAGAGTGGGGAGGTAATCACATTACAGCACCGTTCCATTTAGCCGTAATCTGTAAGGATCTCATGAAAGCGTCAACCATTATTATGACTCCTGATGTCCTTCAGGCAAAGTCTTCATGGGGAAAAGGAGAAGGGGGAAAAAAAAATCTCCACCTGTCAAAAGGAGACAGGCACTTGCATTCAAAGGAAAGGGAGGTGAGATGTAAAAGTGACACAATATTATTTAAACAAGCTATTACTGAAATTACAGTTCATCTATATAAAACTGAGCTATAGGACCTTAGTCTGTCAGTTAGATCAATGTACCTGCCATGGTCGCAGAGATGCAACGAGCTGAGGAAGCATTTGGGAGACAGAATGTGGTGCACAGGCTTCCAGTTTCAGTCCATCACGCCTGGTGTCCTTCCCACAGCACTAAATAGCTGTGGCAGAAGGCGATGCTGGGGAGGGCGAGGATGGCTCTTCGTCAGCCCATCGCTGCTATATTCACATTCAGAGGCTTGGGGCAACTTTAGCATAACCACAGCTGGTTTTGGACTGGCAGCTTTATTAAGAACTGTATTTAAAATCCAGCTCTGGTGTCTGACTCTTTGACCTCTTGCAGCAGATGTAGGCTGATTACACACCATGTGAGGAAATAGTTGTCGTCAGTGGCTGCAAATCTGCACAGCTGTTAATTAAAGTGGCCAGCTCCAAGATGGAGTGTATATCGACCAGACAGGGTATATGGAGAATTGCTCCTATTTCCACACCTGCTTTTGACATTTGGTAAATCAAGCCAGCTTTTTGGCCTCAGTTTCTCTGTTTGTAAATGGAAACTCCTGCTCAGGTGTGTAAACAGACAAGCAAGGCATCATGAATACAACGTGCCATCGTACCATGAGGCAAGGGAAAACAGTCAGTTTCTGTGGGCTTTTTCTCCCCATTTTCACCCCCAATATTTTGTGAACTGGCTCAAGGAGTATCAGGGAGGCAGGTAGGACTGAGGAATCTTAATTTGGGATGGTGGTAAATAGAGGGAAACAAGCAGGATCCAAAGAAAGGACACATGGAGCGCATTCATGAAGATGACCATTTTCTGGAGATGCAGGACAGGGCCAGGGAGAAGCAAGGATGACATAGTGGCAGGACTGAGAGTGTTATACCCTGGCATTCAGCCTATAAGAGATGATGCCAAGAATGGCTGCATTTCTTGGGAGGGCATCAATCCAGGAGATGTGTAGTAACAGCGAAGCCGTTGACAGCAGGCCAGGGCATCTGAATTGTGCTGGGACTCCTGGTTCTCAGGGTAGGATGCACATGGAAAACCACAGCATGAAAGCTTGGTATAGCACAGAAGGTAATGCTGGGGATGCTGAGATACAGCTGTGATGGCTGATGTTAGTGACCTAGAGTGGAGAGGAGCTCAGTCAGAACACCGAGCTTCACCTGGAGGACAGGGCAACACCCCCACAGTACCATACCCAGCAACCTGGTTGCTGCAACAGAAGATGTCTCTGGCAGGAATAAGGTGACCAAGGAAGGAAAGGCTTGGATTACTGGGAGGATTTGGAAGAGCTGGAGCCCAGATCAGTCTCAGAAGGGAATGGGATTAAGCTTCCAGAACAGACTGGGGAAAGGTCACACAAGGCTCTCCTCCTAAACTGCAGATTTGGTTTCTGCAGTGGACTCAAGAGTGGGGCAGAAAACCAAAATGTAGAGGAGGAGGTGATGTTCCTTTGCAGGAAGACAGAAAGGAGAAGTCATAAACAGAGGGATGGATTGGGGTGATACAAAGTCCAGAAGAGGGAGGAGATGCTTGAAATAATGTGTTTGATCTACCTACCCACTGAAAGGATACAGGGGAAGGCCTAAGGTGCCCACCCTACAGAACCGTGTGGATTTTGTTTGCCTGCTATGAATGGTTCATGATGTGCCTGACCTGGCCAGGGGACTGAGAAGCAGGACACCCACTCTCCTGTGAAAAGATCAGGCATGCAGTCACAGGGAAAAAGCAAAATAATAACCTGGATAGATGTAATACAGTTCTGGAAGCCCTGTGAGAAGAAGGCAACTCAGACCATGCAGGGGTTTTTTGTTTACAAAAAATATACATATATATATAATCAGAAATTAGTGGAGAGAAGGGGCATGGGAAGTTTCACCCCTCCTGGTGGGTTTTAATGTGGCACTCAATGACTTGTAATGGAAAAAGATCTATTGTTTTTCCAGTAGCAATAAAGTAAGGTTAAAACAAACAGAAACATAAATTTTGCAAACAACCCCATATAAACACAGCTGTTCAATGAACGGACAGGAGTGGTTGCTAGCTGAGTACTGCCCCCTAATGTTGTCATCTAACGGAAATGTATTTTACAATGCCTTTTATTAATGAAACACTGTTTCCCTGTAGGATGATGGAGAAGAAATGATCACTCTTGAGATTAGGCTAAACTTAACCTAAATGTAACCTTGACTTTAGCAAATGCGTTTTGGCTTGGTTGCCTACAGAGTCAGTTATTTTCTACATCATCAAATAGACAGCTGATATTTAGAAACCTTGGTTTTGGAGAAAAAACCTGTTGTGGTTAGATGACATTGCTTGGAAGACAGAGCTGGGAATTAGTTCATAACCATCTTTTTTTCTGAACTAGTTCAGCCCAAATGTACAGTGTCTGGAAGTAATAGATTCTGCTCACAGGGATCCAAAAGTTCTGGTGATTCTCACAGCCTCTGGGAAATAGAAATCCAAAATGGAAAGGATCTCTCATGGGTTTCTAGTGCTTTCAACCTGTTAGCAATGGGACTCTCCCTTACTCCAAGGCTTTTCATATCAGCCCCGTACATAAAATTCACCTTTCATACTAATTTAGAGTGTAGATGGTTTGTATAGCCACCCAGGCACATGCATTCCTGCGTGGGTCCTAGAAATGCAGCGTCACTGGAAATAACTCATAAAGTTAAAGGTTGGCTTTTGCCCCAGTGGAGAAGATTTATATCCCTTTCAGTCTTTTGTTTTAGGATAACTGGTCAGCTCCTTGCCTCCATGGTGCCTGGTGGCAGTAAATCTAGCCGAAGAGGAACTCAGGTGTCCTGAGGCCAGTGTGGTGCTTTAAAACATACAGGAAGGTGCATTTCTCATCAGTCTCCACATCATTCATTGCTTTCCAGGCTTCTTCAAACCCCTTCTTCATTTTTTCCCCCAATGCCACCAGGCTTAATCTTTTTTCCTGGTTCTACTAGTGACTCTCACCCAGGCCCCCTCTGTTCCTCTTGATAGCAAATTCCCCACCTGGCAGCGCATCCCATCATGGTCCATGCAGGACGTGACATGCACAGATAGCTGTGCTTTGCCATCAAGCTGTGGTGCAGCTGCCTTCCAAGAAGGCACCGAGCAATGCTCATGGGTCAGGCACTTATTTTCCCGATGGCATCTGGCTCTGACTCACCTTTCCTGAGTCACTCTTCCTGACACTGTCATACCTACCTGACAGCATTAAATCCCCCACTGTCACTTTACCAAAGGATTAGAAATCCTTCCACCGTCATTTGCCTGGGACAGAACAATTTTCTTCAGGGGGCTATTTTTCATTCTTCCTCTTATTGCTGCTTGACAGGAGTCCCCACTTCCCTCCCTTCTTCCCACACCCTGCTGTTTTACCTGACTTTGAAATAGCAGCTCAGCAGACATGATAGAATCCTCTACTTATTTATTTATTTATTTATTGCACAACAAACTCCACATATAGATATATATAGGTATCTATATATATCTGCTGAACATGGGCATCTGGTCTGGGAATAGCAAGGAGAAGTTTCAAGGCAGACCCCCATGGTTTGAATTAATAAGTATAAAAACAGAAGGAAAGACTGAGGTGATAACTAGGTAGATAGATAAGATATAGATAGGTTTTTATTTATGTAGTCTGCCTATTACAATTTAAAGGCAAGTGCCTTTATGCAGATGTGAAGTCTGCTGCCATTTCAGAATGGATAAGGCTATGTGCTCTAAATTATTGCAGGAAACAGAAACACAAATAGCACTGTCTCCTGTATCTGGACAGATTCCCTTTTTATTGTCACCTGCCTGACAGCCAGGCTGTTGCTCCTTACTAAAACCTGTCTGTAACTGAAATCCCTGGGGTAATAAGCTCCCTGTGAAACAGGTTCCTGACTGGAAAAATCTGCACATCTCCAGATTAAATCAATAACAATTAAGAATTCTTTGAAATCTAATTGGAAAAGCAGCTATTTTGATCAGCACCATGATGTTATCTGGAAATTGTATTTTGTTTATCTACAGCAGAAGAAGGTTTTCTTCTTTGTGGGATTGGTTTGCCAGCTTCAGACACATCCTTTGATCTCTCGGATGATACAGTGAATTGAAACATGGGGGCAATCAGAGGGATTATCACGGGATGGGGAAATCATTTGATCTATTTTTAAAAGTATTTGTTTTATTAATAACTTTGGGGGTTGGTTATCATTAAGAAAGGAAGAGACTGCTCTCCCATCTTTAACAGTGTTAGATTTCTCTGAAGATGAGTGATTCATGTAGTTAATAATACTTAGCATTTATATAGTGCTTCCTAACTTCAAAGAACTGTACAAATATTTCTCACTAATACTGCACACCAAATTTCTGTGTTATTACTTTCAGGGAGGGATGAGGCTGTTTGATGTCTCTCATATTCCTGCGGATGGTTTTCTGTTCAGGCCCCTCTTTAATTGTCTCAGGTTAACTGGGACAGAAAATCTCCGTGAGAGAAGGAGAAAGACTAAAGTCGTGGTCAAGAATACAGTGAGACTTTCAAGCACATCATCTGAAAACTCTCCTAATCATCTTGAGAAGGTCTTCTACACCTTGTACGGA
The DNA here is from genome assembly GCA_013389945.1 of Fregata magnificens. Lineage (NCBI taxonomy): Eukaryota > Metazoa > Chordata > Aves > Suliformes > Fregatidae > Fregata > Fregata magnificens. Next base: position 48,757 of record WAAD01003659.1, on the reverse strand, counting down.
CTATCCTACCGAGTTAACTGAGCTTCTAGTGCTTATTGTAAGGACAGTACCCTTGTTTGAAGATCTCTAGCAATAGCAATGCTCACCAAAAAAAAAAAAAAAAAAAAAAAAAAAAAGAAAGAAGAGATCATAAGAACATAAGCACAGAAGACATACAGTGCTTTGTGTAAGAATATCTATGTTTAAAACAAAACAAAATCCAAACCCTAGAATGAACTTGAAACTCTAAAAGGTTGGTGAAGCCCTTTTTTTTCCCTTGAACCTAGTTTTCTTATAGTACACATTCATGCCAACAAATAGCAGATGGTGATGGCAGATATGTACTAAAACAGCTAAAATTGTATTCCTTGCAGGAGTATCTATCATGCTGATCAGGCTGAACAGTCTGCTAGCAGCAACGTCTGGTCCACACTTGGAAGGAAAGATCAAAACCTATCTCGAGATCTTTTTGGATGGTATTTCAAGTAGCTTGCTTTACAAAGGTAGATTTGCTCTTGTGGTTCCTGGGAGCCACTCAAGATGGGAATGTTGCTGTGTTAGCCATGTGTCTGCCCTGAGAAGGTGGCTTGAAGCAAGCCAGCATTAGGGATGGAAAGGAGGGACCTCAGGTGCGTGGTGCTCCCCTGCTTTAGCAGGTGTCCTTCCTTGCATGTGGAGTTGAAAGCAGCTTGCAGCTCTGACAGCTGGGGTCAACAGATGAGCCAGGCAGACCAAACGTTTCTATTTGGGCTTACTGTAGTGTAGCTTTTTCTCCTTTCCAGGAAGATTTCCTAAGAGATTTCTGAGTCTCCAGGTCTTTGGCTTCTGTCTGGCTCGCTGCAGTCAGCTGTGACAATGTTTCTTGCAGCACAGAAATTTGTTCACCAGGAACTGGCATAAGATGCATTTTGGAAAGGGCACTAAGGCCATCATGGATAAGAAAGAGAATTAAGGAAAGCTGACATATACAAGGAGCTCATCAAGGATCACAGTTGCCCTGGCCTCCAGGAGATCACTTCATCTGTGCTAGCATATTAAAGAGGGATATTTGAGGGGTTAGCATTTTTTCAGACACTAATATTTTTCATCCCAGTCCCCAAAACTTCAAGTGGCACCCTTTGATCTTTAATTAAGGAAATTCATAGACTATGACACAGTCCAGTTTCCTTCTCCAAACACTTTGGCATAAGACTATAGGGTAGGATTATCTCAGAGGAAGAGCAGGTGGCCTGAGAGTCATAAGTCCTGAGCTCTGAACAGATCTGTCACTGGTTTGCAGTGTGATCTCAGGCCAGTTACTGAGGGCCTGGTATTGGGGCACGCTGGACACCCACATCTCCCACTGACTCCAGGAAGCATTGTCTGTTCAGTACATTGGAACCAAAGAACCTCAACCGTCTTGACTCTTTCATGTCTGTAACGAAAAGACGTGATTTCTCATACCTACCTCCACGGGGTATTGCGTCACTTCGCTGGTATTCATATGTCACTGTCAGATGTACACACTGTGAAAGAAACTACAGTAACTCCACTATGTTTCCCACAGTGCTGGTGTAGCACAATGCCTAGGCTTTGAGGAACTGCCCAGATTTGTCTCTACAATCCTCCAGGCACCTCAGCAAGCTGATCTCTTACATTCGACAGAGCTGGCTTTCTGCAGGCATTCTGGCTGGTAATCCTACATGGCCTTTTTGTAGTGATACTAATTTTCCCCTATTCACATTGCCTACTGATGAGCTGATTTGAAGTTACCTCTTGCTTGTTCAGCCTCTTGTTCAGTCACTTTGCACTCTTTTATGTGATTGCTGAAGTGGAAACTGGGCTTTGCTCTTAGGCAGAAGCAAAGCCACAACAGCAGCACCAGAACCTGGCATGCATGTCCAAGCTTTGAAAAATGCAAGTGTTTTGGGCTCTAATAGGTGAGAAAGCAGACCCTGGGCCTGCAGGGAGCTCAGCCAGATCCAGCATTTTTCATAGATGCCCCGTGTCTTCATCAGTATGCAGATCCATCTGTGCTGCTGAGATATCTGCATGGTACAGACAGGGAGTGGGGGAATACACTTATAAACAGGATCACTTCATCTTTCCCTTTCCTGCTGTCCCTACTCTCCCGTAATCCCCACTGATGGAGGTACTTCACTGCTGAGGGCTGTCGGTTCCACCCTACCTTCATACCTTCTCTAATGTCACCTAACACTTTCTTCTTTGCATTGTAAATGAAGTAAAGAAGCAGGGGTGAGAGGTAGGGATGGGGAAGGAGAGATAGACTCCAGTGGCTGTTAGGACTCTCAAAATACCTTTTACCATTTGATTAACAATGATAGGTACTAGAAATGATGAGAGTCTGACATTACAGTGCCTGCATGTTATTTCTAATGGGTGTCTTTTTAAATCTAACAGGTAAATAATAGCATCATCTTAGAAAGGGTGCATACTATAAACCTACCCTCTGTAGCACAGCAGCCTGCACCAAAATATCTCAGAACACCAGGTAAAGCTAATTCTTTCTGCTCACTGAGCTAGAAGGTTTGTTAAATGTTGTATGGTCACAGAGAAATTAAACATTGCTCCTACTCATGCTTACTCACATGAGAAGCTGTTGAAGCTGTAGTCACACTGAATGCAGCAATCATGTTAGTACACCACAGTAACAGTTGCTTGGAAGAAAAACACAGCAAAAAACTATATGAGATACAGTGTTTTTGCAATTGGGTTGAAGTTTTTCTCCTGGCATCTCGCTGTGATTTTCTGGCAAAGTCAGTAGCAGAGTTCCAGAATCCAAATTTTCTTTTCCTGTGCCCCAACAGATGAAACACCTCTAGTGAAATTGTCCCATGCACACAGTCCTGGCTCTGTTGTGGTTTGGCTGCATGGCCTTTGTGTGTATGTTCTTCCTTCTGCAAGTTCACACTGCCTGTTGGTAAGCTGATTTATCCTCATTTGTCTGCAGATATAGAAACTGAGCTTTGCCTTCTGGCAGCAGAGAAACCACTCCAAATTCCCTGGGAGAGACCAACATCCTTCAAAAAGCTTAAAAAATCACTTTTTCTATCTTGAAAATTTTCTTTTCTTATTAAGGAAGTAATAGAGGAAGTTCTGGAAATTCCATCATGCAGCACTGAAAATGTAAATGTTCAGAAACAGACAATGCAGTAATAATTTGAGTAAAAGAGTTACTTTTTAACAAAAGATGAAAAAGATGCTGAATAAATTTACCCTCTAGACAGATGACTGACAGATTTGTCAGAAGCCAAAAGGTGACAGTAAACATTTAGGGTAGTTCTGCTATTTCCCCTGAAAAATGGATGTCCTTGTAATTGTCAAGCGATGCCTTTTGAAATAGGTGATTTGAAGAAGTGTGTATGCATCAACCATCACAGTCTTGAAAGCAAGGGAGAAAAGTAAGTGTTATTACATGGGCACAAGTGTGGAGAAACTCCATGGACTGGTCGAACAGTGCTGAGCAAAGTGACAATAACAGTTCAGTGGCAGACCTGTCCCTGGTTCATGCTATAATTCAATGGGAAAACCTGCTTCTGAAAGGCTTTGAGAACAACTTTATGTAAGATAAGGCCTCCTTCAATGGCAGAGGACTGCATCTTACATGACCTCCACAAATGTCTAGTGGAACAGATCAGCAGACCTGGTTTTCCAACCACAGCCTCCCAAAATGTCCATGAAGAAACTGTTGCTTCTTACTGTTCACACTGCCAACAGCTGCTAACCTCACCAAGGAGTCTGGGACAGCAAGATGTGCTTGCATTAGGCAGGGAAGCAAGCACATTCCCAAAGTGGTTCCCTTAATATAGAAGGACACAGATTGTCCCTCATAGAAAATCTGACTCAAATATATTATTACAGGTCAGCATTTCCTAACCAGCAAGGCACATCTCCTTATTGAGACGAAGATCAGTGAGACACTGACCTCAAGATAGGAAGCTCTAAGGAGTCAGCACAGACTTTGGGAAGCTCCAGTGGCTTGGCAACACATTCCAGGATCTATAATTCCCAAAGCTGTTCTGGATGGAGTTATCCAGGGGAAATTAAATTAATAAAATAAATTAACCTGCCTGGTTTCCAGCCCAGGAGAGAAAGAGACAGCAGGGAGAGGAGATGCAGTAAGGGAGAAGCAAAGACACACATGAAGGGATGATCAGGTGGGAAACAGAAGCAATCTGGGGGGAGAGAATGGGATAGACAAGAGGGAAAAGGAGTGGGCAGCAATCACAGGAATGGGAGAAAATGGCAAAGATGCAATACTGGAGGTCTCAGAGGAGAATCTGACAAGAGTGAACAGGGGGTTTAGTATAAGCATGGAGGGAACCCACTGGTTTGTTGTAGTCATGGGCTCTCCTCAAACCCTCCTAACACTCCTGTGTCTCTGCACAGCTTCTCACATGTCATCCCTGTTTATTACAGTTTTTCCAACACTTGGGCTGATGGAAGTTATCTCAACAGCCCAGCTGACCTGGAGCTAACTGAGAAGATATCTGTGATGCTGGATATCTATCACTCTATCAGGTAGGGTGCCGCTGCCTGGGTAGACACAGGGCAGATCCTGGGTACGACCACAGTATATGGGCTGAACATCCCTACAGTGTGTGCCCAGCATGACTAATGCTTCCTAGAGGTGCTAGTTTTCACTCCATATGTGTTTGCAGGGCACCCGCTGTGTTTGCAAAGATTTCCATCCAGGAAAACCCAGGAATAAGTATGGCAACCTTCACTCTGCTTGGGCACTCGCACTACAAGGGTGACACTTCCAGGATGCAACAGATGGGCTGACTGCACATACACTACACAGCCTGTGTACGCTCATTTCTCTCTCTGAGAAACTCTGATGGGAAAAATGGCAGCCCTATGTGAAGACTAACTTCAAGCACACAAAGAGCTATTGCACTATTTGATAATCCTTTGCATTAAAAAGTGCTTGTGGACATATGAAGTAATAGAAAGTCAAGGCTTCAAGTCTTCAGGTGTTCAAACTGGGACCTCTGCAGTGCAGAACTATGACAGTTTTCCCAACTGACACTTAGCTGTGGAACAGCAACTCTTTCCACCAGCACGATTGCTACGCCAGTGGTTCTTTCCATGCACCTTCTCAAGCATCAAACTTCAGCACAAACGTACACTGAGACAGGGGCAGCTCCCTAGACTCTGAGGTGTTTCACCACTATCCCTGTGAAGCAAAGCAGCAATGTTACGAAGATGCAGTTGATAACAGGCCCCCAGGTCTAAGCAGAACTTCAGGACTTGCTGAAATATTGCTTTAAGTCTACCAGTACATTTTCTGGTTGGTAGCCAGATCTCACAACTTTGTGCTTGTCACTGTAAGATAGACCCTACAGATCAATCACCTTGCTTGGCAATGTCATGTCAGATTGGGATGACAGTAGATTTCATCAGAACCCGGCGTGGGTGCTTTTATCACTTACTTCACATATGGAAAATCTCATCTATTTTTGCTAAATTTTCTTGTGGAAGAACTGGGAAGGAGTGAGGAGGAGTAGAAGGGGAGAGGTGTGACAGCAGTGTCAGTCTATCCCATTTCTGACATTTGAAAAAAAGGGATTTTCATTTCTCATTCTGTGCTTAGTTCTGACCAAAAGGGGAAAAAAAAGATTAAAAAAAGATATGTGTTGTATACATGCAGTATATTAAAAAAAAGGAAAGTCTGAATGAAGCTGTTGTGTTCTCAAAAAGTATTTCATTTCTCCCTGAACTTTTCATTCATGGAGATTATTAATATTTTTATTGGGTTTCATTCTGACTTAGAACAAAACTGGACTTCAAAATTATATTATATTCCTTCCTGGAACAGAGTTCTTGTAGTCCCCTTCTGCAGTGCCAAACCAGTGTGGGTTCGGGAGGATGGCACTTCCAAGAGCGCAATTGTTGACTACACATCTATGTCTTGGTCTCACCTTCTGAGTCAGAATGTTAATTTTAATACTTGTATGACCCCTAAGTATTTCATGGTTTAAAATAAGGACATGTACGTACATTTCTGTTATGCCAAAATCAGGTAAGGCAGAGGTTGTCAGAAGTATGGATAACTAGAAAGCACCATGCCTGCCGCTAACTCTCCCCATCGTCGCCTGGGTAAGTCTGGGGTAAGCAAGGAAACCAGGGGCATGTTAAGCTAACAGGAAAGTGAATAAGGCACAGTTTAAGGCACAAGTAATGGGAGAAGCAGGCAGACAGCCAACAGGAATAACCTTGACTGATGAACAACAGGATGTGTGATGTCCTTTCATGTGGAACAAAAGGCAAACATGAGACTTTACCCGTGTTCTTTCTGCCTGAAAAACACCACTGATTACACACAGCAGAGGTGAAGTTAGAAGTCAAATGCAAGCCCTTCATCTTCTCTTTTACAGCCACAATCAGGCAACAGGCAGAAGGGGATAAAAAATGCAAAATATCCCAGTTGCAATGTAGAGCCTTGCTAGAGGGATCCTAGATACAGAGAAGGGACTACAGGCACTTAGCAGTTTTAATGTCATCTTGGGTGTTTGGGAAGGAATTACCAGAGGGAGAAACTATAAATCTGTGAATTACTAAGTCTGTGCATTGACCTAGAGTACCCCCAGGCCCCCCCTCTTTTTTGGGAGTGGCAGGGTTGTTTGAAGTCAAACCCTGAGTAAAACCAGATATAAGCAAATCAAGAGATTCCAGCTAGGAACTGGCTAGGAGAGACTCTCCAGAAAAGCAATGGGCTACAACACTACGAGTCTTTCAGAGCCCTTCTTGACTGATCAGCAGCAGTCAGCTGCCCACGGTGATACTCACAACACAATATTGCACTAACTGGAATAACCGATATGCCAAACTGGGCGTAGAAGTGATCTCAGTTCAGTTTTTCACTTGCCTGCTTACAGCACTGGACTGTGAGGTACCTTTAAACTTAGTTTCCAGCTGATACTGTTACTCTCTTGGTTATTCTGGACGGTTCTCTGTTTCTCTGGTTTTGCTCAGAAACATTATCTGAGGATCTGCTCCACTGAAGCATCTAAGTTCAGGGCGGGGGGAAAGAAAGCATTTCTGATGAATTTTCATTTCTGAATGGAAAGCTAAAAATAATTCCCAACTAACTGTAATCAGAGCAGAAGTATAAATCACACATGATTTGCAGTACCAGCATCCAGTGAGAGTTTCTCAGGAGGGATTGCTTCCCCAGGGCCCTGGTTTCAATGTGACACTGATGTGTTTGGCTTCTCTCCCATTTCTCTAGAGCATGAGTAAGACTTCAGCCCCAAGACTACAAATTCACCTGGGATGTAGACATCTGCAATCAAACTGAATTGTTTAAAATGGTTCCCTTCATCTCTGTAGGAGTTCATTTATTCTGATCTGTGGTAGGTAAGATACTTTTCCCTGTTTTGGCTAATACATGAAAATAATAATAAAGCTTTCACTTTTGTTTCTCTTTCCCCTTAAACCCCCTACGTGCTTTGAGCTGTTAGGGACTTGAGAAATCTCTGCTAATGCAGGCCCAGGAACATCTTTGTACAGTTGTCCAGAGATTTCTTTCCCTGTCCCTCCACATTTCACTATGTGTCTAGGGTATTATTCTACTTTCTCAGTTACCAATGACTAATTTAAATCGTCCCAATGTCCAACTCCCTTCTGGTAGCCTCCCCCACTGACCCCAGAGGAATTGCCCAAGACACTTCCCCTCCTTTCTTTCTCTCACTCTGTCTCCCCACTCAATATCTAATAATTTATGTAAATGAATTCATCAGTATCAAAATAATGTGTGGGGGAGAAGGAAGGTCTGACTGATTATGAAAAATATGTGAACAGCTCTGGGAAAACACTGTTTTCCTTTAAATCCCTGTACCCTGCAATGCACCTCCTTAAAACTGCCTTAATCAAGACTCTGTTCACATTAGCCGGTGATACTTAAGCAATCTTAAGGTAATAATTTTCAGGTGAACTACATTTTCCAGGCAGTAACCATAAGTCACTATTTGCAGTTCAAGCATAGCAGACCATTTCTAATCCTAAAACCCAAAATTATCTTCACTTATAAGAGCTACTCCTTTAAATGGACACATTCCTTAAAATGACATCTTCCACAAGCGTCTTACATGTTTTATGTAGTAGTGTGAAAACAAAGATTGTTTGCTGATGAATCTTTGGCATTTGCCAACTTTGAAGCCCTGTAATTGCCAGAAAAGGGTTTTGCTGAGGGACCTGGGAGGCCACAATCCCTTTTGCCCACTGGCATCACTGCTATGACTGAGAATTTGTTCATTCAATTACACAAAGGTTGATCTATTTCACTGTCTCCTATGGTAGTTTTACGTCGTTCTGTATTCAATTTGTATGCTGCAGACATATCGGGCTTGATGAATGCAGGCAAGAATTTTATTTCATTATCTTAAAACCTTCAAATTACACATGCACAATAAATATTGACAGGGAGGTGAAATGAAGACTTTGCTGCGTCTCACAGCAAGAGTTACAAATGGCAGAAGGGAGTGTGTAGTGGAGGTGTGACAAGCACAGTAAAAAAACTTGTCTCTTTTACCAGTGCATTAAGCGGGGACTGATACCTGCTAAGCTCCTAAGAGTCATGTCCAGCTTATAAGGCCTGCTCTCCTTAGATCCATCCCCTAGATCCTCTAGGGGATGGGGGGATCTTTTATGTTTCTGCACTTATTAGCAATACTAAGGGACCAGTAAGTCATCTGCATAAATTTTCTTTCTCATAATTTCGTATTGTTTTGCCTTAATTGGTACTTGAAAATAAAAATAGGATCATAAGATAATTCAGCCTAGAAGAGACCCCAGGAGCTCTGTAACCCAGCTTCCTACTCAAAGCAGGATCAGAGGAGGTTGCTTGGGGCTTTATTGAGTCAAGCCTTGAAAACCTCCAAGGATGGAGAATGCACAACTTCTCTGGACAACCTCTGCTTCCAAAAACTCACCTAGTCTTGCATGTGGTCTATCTGAAGAAATTCATTTTTTTTGCAGCCCCAGAAGCTACAAAAATACTATAGATTTATCAAGTAACATTTTCTGGTTGAGGACTTTAAGAAAGTTGCAGTCTACAAGCTGGAATCGTCTTCCAATGCTGGGTTTCCAAAAGCTGTGCTACTACAAACCCTGGTAAACCCACACTCCCTGATGTGTGCAAGGTCCTATCTCAGAGGTCCTGCCATAATGCTGCAGCCACACTTGGCTCAGTTTTACTGCATATTTCAGAGTCAGGAAAACTGATGCACAGAGAAGTTTGTGACTTGCACATAGGCAGTGTAAAGTCACTAAAAAACATGGGAATTTCCATTCACTGCCCTCAGTGCCTTTCTCTACATTTTCTCTCTGGCTGTCTAAGCAAACTTCAGTCCTAGCCTGCTCCTAATGGAGTGGACATATGCCATATGGGATCCACAGTTAACTCCTTAGCTACCACTTGCTTTTATTGCCTCAACTTTTCTACTGTAGCTATTGAAATTTACAGTTAATTTATAGCTCTTGTTCCTAAATCCTACCTGTTTTGATCCTGTTCCCTACAAGACCATCATTCCCTGCTCTTCAAAGCTTTTCTTCAGTGTGTTTAGGCTGGTGTGAATCAGACCAACTCCAAGAAGCTGCCAGGGGCAGCATCAGGGTTTGCATTTTTATGTGCAGTTCTGAAATCTGGCAATTAAGATGCCAATAGACAAAGTCCTGCCTCTGGCAGCCCCCTCTGCCCTTCACAGCAAGACATCTGAGCTGCTCATCCATTAGGCTTCCTCATCACTGCAGCCATCAGCATTACATTTTATGGAAACTCATCGCTAACTTTACTTTCCTTAAAATTCTGCCCTGTAGTTCTGGAGCTGTTTGAAAAGTAGCTTAGGTATTGATGAGTGGGATGAGGGTAAAGTAGGGCAGAGGAGGGAGGGAGGAAGGGGGCAGTGAACTGGCAGTGATAACCTCATCAGCTTTTCAAGATAAGTTGTCTCCACTCATCACTCAGGGCCCCTAATTGCAGAGGAGCACCAAAGAAACTGCAGAATTTATCCACCAGAAATAACCCTTCCTTTGCAGCCATCACAGGACTACTACCTGTGTCCATGTAACACAGGTCTATGTTAAGGGAATATTTCTTTTCTGTGAGGAATTTCGATAGTAAAATTTATTTCAGATTGATGCAAAATAAAGAAGTAGATGCTCTCACTGAAAGCAAATTTCCCTCTTCCCCCAAAAATAGACTGCTTTGGGGTGATCCAAAACCTCCTTTTTAGCCAGAAAAATCAAAACGGTTTTATTTCAGCACCTTAATTATGTGACATAAATTATTTTAATTCACTTTTTTTCTTTCAAAAATATTTCCTTTTGGAAATTTTGGTTCCAAAAAAGAGAGGAAATTGTACCCTGATATCACTGGCATTTTATGATTTTTTTCCAAAATGAAATTCTCATTAGCTCATCTAATTTCTATAAATATTTTATTTTATCTTAATGGAATCATATACTTCAAAGGGACATGATTCTGCCCCATGTCTTCTGATTTTCAGTGTACTAATTATAAAGATGTTTATTCTAGGCTATTATAAAAAGAACTTTGTGGGGTTTTGCTGTAAAATTTTCACAGACCACTTAATGCCAGAGGGAGGTAAGTATGATGGGGAAGGTCTTACTGACCACATTTGCCACTCCAGCCTCCTTATTACATTATTTGCATAAGAAAGGGGATACAAGCTGCTTTGATTTTGTAACAGGTATCCAAACCTTGCCTGAAGTAGGAACTCTTAATTTGTGTGAAATCTTAGAGCCTTATTTCCCATACAGAGACACGCGCAGCTCTGGCCACGTAGCTGTCGCCAGTGCCAACAGGGGCTCTGTGAATCACATAGGCCCCCACAGTGAGCTGAGAACGAATTTCCCCCAAGCTGCCTCTTTGAAGTGCTGCTTGAGTACAGCCTTCACAGGCCACAAGCGAGCTGACATTTTGTGCAGCTCCTGTTTTGTAAGCGGGCTCAAAATAACAGCAAAGGAAGAACTTTGACCCTGACTGATATTGCATATAACTAGATATCATTATAAAAGTGCAGAGTTTTTATTGGCACGATTTGGGAAAAGGAGAGGGAAGCCAGAAATATTTAATTAAGAAAAGCATAGGTATTTGTTTAATATGTGATTTGCCACGTGAAACCTCATGTGAAAGAACATTGCTTGTTTGGCTGAGCTCTAGCCCTCAATCTGTTTGCTATAACATTTACTGTTAAATCACTACTGTATCATCTTCACTATTTAAAGAAAAGCTAAAATCCACTTGCTTCTCTCAGGGTAATTACTTTGAGGGCTGTGAGGTTGAACTCAGTATGTTCATCTCATAAAACTAGTGTCCTCTTCCAAATTTTCTCTTCTGTACGTTGAAGCTGTTACTGTTCCTAGCCAAAAATTACTTCCTTTCCACCCCCATTTCAGCACCGTTATATGCTCTTCAACCAAAACTAGCTAAAATAACTCTAATCACCTATTTTTACTGTTTGAGTTAGGGAGTGTTCACAGGACTCATTTTACTGGCAGAGCTGAAGGGCTTGCAGAAAGGGAAAGGAAAAGAGAGTTACAAACTCAGAGGGCAAAATAACAGCTGAACATGATAATGTCATCAACTGGTGGAGGTGTTTGCAGACTGAGCATCTATGGCCTAAAATGACTGTTTTGTTTGAGGGGTTTTTTGTTGTTGTTGTTGGGGTTTTGTTTTGGTTTTTACTGCAGGATTACCCCTAATTGTTAGTACAATTGAGAAAGAAACTTAAGGAAGAAAACCAAGTCCTATGGTTTTTTTCATTCTCTATTGGGTTGCTGGAAGAAGCAGTTCATGGCAAAGAAGGAAGACAGACCTGGAACCTCTGCTGCATCCTGCCTCCTATTTAAGGAGATTTGTGATTCTGCATATAAAGAGAAATCCAGCAACTTGCCATGTTGCCCTGGTAAGTTACATAAGCTAAACTTTTCACAATTTAATGTCTAAAACTAATCCTTTAATCCATATTTAGGTTCCTGTAATGAACTCATCTTAAATGTTATCTGCAGATGCTCAGACATACTGAAAAATTTATAAAGAATATACTTATTCTTACTTACTGAATTCGAATTTGTTGGCCGTAATGACTTCTTCTTGGTGTTAATGAAGACTTTCATACACTGAAGGGCTCTTCTGATGTTTGTATAGAAATTTTAAATCATACTTCTCTGTGACTGCTCAACATTATGCTTCAAGCACCAAAAGAAGTCCAAAGTAGCAGAAAGCAAATTCTAGCAAAATTTTTTTTCCTATTCCATGATAGGCAATTTTATTCAATTTTTTTTTTTTTTTTAATGTTTGGAGGAGCCTCCCTCATCCCATTAACTCAGTATGGGGCTGGGTGATGCTTATGTTTAGCACAGAGAGAGACTTGCTCAAAGTCAGGGAGGGGGGCACAAGCCTTGTTTATATACAGACTGGCTGAATGAAAAGGAAAACAAGTTCATCCCAACTGTGAAGGTTAATGAATTTAACTCTTTGTTCTCTGCCCTTGGGATTACAGCTACAGGGAAAACATTTTCTTAGAAACCTAAGCTTTTCAACAAGCTCTGATTAATTCAGAAGAGGCAACAAATTCCTACCTAAGCTGCTAATGGTCCAATGCTCTGGCCTCCTTTCCCCAGGTGCCTCCATCTCCTTCTTCCCGAAGTTACTGGATTGTCTTCCTTAAATAAAGGAGTAACTGTGGGCTTTCAACATTGCCTAGTAAGTGAAAGACAAAAGGGGTAACAGGACTGTAAAGCAGGAAACAAGGGGTAAAGGTGTGCTGATTTCTCTTATCAGACCTTCGCTCAAGGTTTCTTCCTTCAATTTGTATTACAGAGGCACCATCCTGACCAGCCCCGTCAGGTATGTAGGATGAATAATAATGGATTTGGTACTAATTTTCTGTGGAATGTTGCACTGGATTTGTCAGGAGGGTGGATTTTGGGGTAGGAAGGGCCAGGTAAAATTTTGGAGGCTGCACTCCCGAGTGCTGCCCATTATCTCTTTCCCAGGGTTGAGCCATAGCACTAGCAGCTGAAGGACTGGCATGTCACAAGCTTTTGTCTCTGGAACAGGATTTCCCCAAGTGGCTGATAACAGGTTCAGTCTATTCCATGGAGGATGTATTCAGAGCCTACCCTGATACATTTATTATAAACAAAAGCCAAAGAATGTTAAATTTTGTCTCTAACAAAATGCTGTTCTGGCTATTCAGATAAAACAGGTTTGGCTTGGGGTTTTTTAGATGCAGAGCTGCCTTTGCTGTAGGAAATCTCACGTATTAAGGAAAGATCAATGCTACAGCTAATGGCCTAAGGTATCAAAAAAACTCACTGGAGGAAATGAGAATGTTGTCTGGAAACCAGATGATGATAATCCTCAGGATAAATGGATTTAGAGATTTCCGAAGCCGTTTTAATAAACAGAGGGCAGACTTAGGCAGTTATTTCGACAAGTTCCTTTACAAAAGAGAGATTGCCATGTTCCTGTTCGGTTTTAGTCTTGACATTGATGAGTCTTAGTGAATGTTTATTAACCTCTTAGATGCAGAACAGACCTTTAATAAAGCACCCTCTTCTTCTTTACAGAGAAATCTTAGGCTGGTTGTTTTGTCTTGCAAATGTTGTCTTTGCACATACTGTTGACAGAGGTTGGCAGAGAGCCATCAGTTCCCCTGGGGTCAAGCAAAGGCAGGTGGAAAACTTGTAAAAGACTCAAGGCAGAGCTCAGACAAGTACAACAAAGCAGAGAGCACTTGATTCTGCTCTCAGTTTCGTGGCTGTGAACCAGAAGGCATCTGGAGAAGAGCAGTGTTCAATGTAGTCAGTAAGACCATAAAAACAGCCCTACTACTGCCTAAGGCCAGAGGTCCATGTAGCCCACCCAGCCCCACTCGCCTTCTGTCTTACCACCCCTGCAACCACCTCTTTTCCAAGCTGGTGATTGGTAGTCTAGGTCGTCTCTTCTCCTGTGAAAGCTATTTCATGACTTAGTTCATAAGTGTTATATTTTCTAGAACTGCTTCCTTTATGAGGATAAAAACCACATACAACATCCAAGACTTTGGAGCTTGTGGTATTTTTGCAGCCACTTAGAAACATGTTCTGTGTCGCTCCCTATTCTTCCCCATATCTTTTTGACTGCTGCAGAGCACTGAGCTTATATGTTTCATTTTATTCCTCTTTGCATAGAAGCATATGATCTACTTTACAGGACTTTAATGGGTTACAGTGTGTCAGCTAAACTCCCGTAACTGACCGTGTGCAGGCCCAGACCAACAAAAAGGTGAAACACATAAGTCTAAACCACCAGAAGTGTCAAAGTTTACCTTGCAGTCAGAGCAGGGTCAGCTATGTCCATTCAGCTGACTTGCAGTAACTCACTGAGCCATTGCAACAAAAACACATTTGAGGGGATCTATTTAAAAAATGGAAGGTCTGGTTTTGCCTGGGGCAAATATTGCAGTGTTGACTTACCCCCACTGTGGTGAGCCTTTGACTCATTTCAGTTTCAGATATACAGAAATCCCCACCAGGACTCCAGCTCTAAACTGAACAACTCATGGTTCAACCAGCTCCATGCTATGACTCCCTCCTAGCCACCAACTTTCACCAGGTTTCCCTAGACATGCCCAGGGAGCAAGCTGCAGATATGAGATATATTCCAGGAAGTGCACCCTGCCCTGTGTCCACCATTCTTTCTTCCCCTATCATACGGCAAAAAAATTGACATCCAGGAAAAATTGCAGCTAGGAAGCAGTCCATAGTTGGATCTTCAGTAGTGTCAGTGGGTACTTGGGAAAGGACTGTATCATAGGATCGCAGAAAAAGTCAGTTTGGAAGGGACCTCTGGAGGTTTCTAGTCCAACCTCCTGCTCAAAGAAAGTTCAGGAAGAGCGGGTTACTCCAGGCCTTGTTCTGTCAAGTTTTGAATATCTCAAAGGGTGGAGATCCCACTGTATTTTTGGGACCCTTTTTAACAACTGCCATAGTGATTTTTCCCCCCCCTTACATTGAGTCAGCATTTCCTCTGTTGCAAGTGGAATCTGTTTCCTTTTTCTTCTATTGCTGTGCATCTTTAAGAAGAGTCTGGCTATGTCTTCTCTACACACCCTCCCATTACATAGTTAGATAGCCTGCCCTTCCTCAGGCTGAACAAACCCACTTCTCTCAGCCTATGCTGCCACATCCTGTGCCCCAGCCTCTGACCCACATGGTACCCCTCTGCTAGACTCACCCCAGTACGTCAATGCCTTTTTTGTGCCTGTGCCGGTGCCCATACTGGACTCCCAATGCTGTCTCGCAAGTGCCAAATAGAAAAGAATAACCCTTTCCCTTGACCTACTGGCTACTTTCTTGCTCTCTGTGCAGCTGGCTTTTGCTGCAAGGACACCTTGCAGATTCACATTGAACTCATCCTCTGCCACACTTGCAGCCATTTTCTGCATGTCTTATTCTGTATGAATAGCTCTGGAAGGAGGAGCATCTTCCTGACAACCTGCCCCCGCATCCTGTAATTCCCTGAGTCTCGGGCAGGGCACATGCAAGGAGGTGCCCAACTGCTGGCTACCCATGTGTATCCAAAAAACGGCACACCGACTACTCATACATTGAGGATATCCTGGATTCTCTGTATGCCACAGGCACTCTATGGTGTGTGCATACGCCCATCCAGCCATGAAGCAGAGGAGAAGGCATCAGTTTGGCCCCCCTTCACTTCCAGAAGAGAACACCTGGCTGATACAGCAGGAAATAGGCATTGATGAACCTGAGCATGTCTTTCAGAAAGGCACACAGCCTTGGGTGGGTGTCTGTTGAAGACTGGAGAAAAGAATCCACTACTCAAAGGATCATATACACTTCATATGAAGTCTGATACATAAAACTGATGGTTTTGGTTCCATGTGATCTTCAAAACACTTTGCATTTGTTTGTTTGTTTGTTTGTTTTTAAAGAAGCAATAAATTTAAAAGGAAAAGGGGGCCTATTGGATAACAGCAGTTTTCTCTGATTGTAGCTCCACAAAGGCACCCTAAGATTGACTAACTCAGTTGTATTAAAAAAAAAAAAAAATCACTGGGAAGTTGGCTTCTCAGACCTTTCCATTTTATTAAATCTTTTCTGGCCTTTGTGACCACTTTCCAATGAATTTTCATTTTTTAGCATGACAGAATGCTAAGAAAAATTTCCCTGAAGCTTTTTCTGTCCATTCTAAATATTTATCGCTCAAAAACATGTGTCATTTTTAAGGAATGTTTGCCAGTCTTGATTAAGGGGAGAGGGCAAATAATCTTGGAATGGTCCTTCTAAGTTTATCCTTACAATCTTTCTTTTTTTGTTCATTTTGTTTGAAAGAGTTGAGCCTCAGTACAATTGATTTCCCAGCTCCCTCGAGTGGGTTCCAATGTTGCTGACAACAGAAAAATTGAATGATTTGTTGACTGTACCCATAGATGCAGGAATCCTCTCTCCAATAGAAGTTTCAAAATATCTTGCAACTTAAAGCTGGTATTTTCCACTCTCTGCTCATGCATTGGAAGGCTGAAAAGATCAGTATTTAAAAAAAAAAAAAAAAAAAAAAAAAGAAGGAAACAGCCTGTCCCCCCAAAGGGCTGCATTTGTAGGAATGAGAGGATGCAGAGTTAGGAAAGAGCAGTTGGGGCAATGTGTTGCAGAAGTCTCTTAGCTAGAGCTACACCCTTGTATTTACTTGCTGGACTTGGCTCTGCACTGCCATTTTCCACATGTACCGCATCCTGCTACCCACACGGTTACAGGGGCAGTAATAACCCATCCCTCTCTGTCCCACAGGAGCTTGCTTTCATCAGCCACCTTTTCTCTCAAACAATTAATGTGATGTTAAACTCAGAGCAATTACACCTTGCCCTACTTAGCTTCACATCTATTTTCTCTGTTTGAGAGTTGCAGAAAACCCTTTGTGCCTGAACGCTTGTCTGCTTTTTTCCAGGTGTCTCTGTTGGTCTCATAAATGGTATTACTTCTCTACACTAACTTTCCCTTTTGTACATCCTTAAAACTTTGTAGTTGTAAGAATACTATCACTACAATATGTTATTATGGCTATTGTATTTCTGACAGAGCTGTAAAGTCAAGGATCTTATAGTCATTAAAAATCCCCCAACACTTCTCACAAAAATAGGAATGTTAGTCCAGATTCCCTGGCCCAGTGAGCACAATCTTTACATGATGTTTCGGCTGAATTGTAGCTCCCTTTACTTTCTGTTCTAACTGTGGGTTGTTAAACAGCTGCCATGATTCTCCCCATTCCCTCAAGAGATTGAGCTGCAAATGAATTATAGATATAATACAAGCAGTCTTACACATGCATTACCCAAAGCCTCTTACATAGGTCAGAATCATACAGTTATTGTCCTGTCAGATCTTTGGAATAAAAATCCATGGACTTTGTGAGACGATCCCAGTGTATTGATTGCTATAAAGGAGACTGAGAATCTTTGACTTGAGATAAAAAGATATCAGACTTCTGTGATTTATGATCAGCAAAACTTGAGTGTTGCACAGAGAGCTTTTAATTGATTCTATCAATGTCCCTCTCTGTGTGTGTATATTTATGCACCAGATGTGCATATGCTAAGTCTTATGATGCATAGATTGTACATATGTGTGTGTCCATATGTAATATCTGTGTGATGAATATGCGGCAGGACCGCAAGAGCCCTCCCCACACTGGGGGCATCTGGCTGCTGGGTCTGAGGGCCAGCCCAGCGCCAGCCCATGGCCCTGCCTGGCCACCTCGGGCTGTGTCTCACCCTGGATCCCCTCACTGTGCCTGATCCTGACCCCCCACCCACAGGCTGATGTCCCGGCCTGGACTTGGCCCATTCCCATCCCCAGGGAGGTGCTTGATGCCCGGGGCTGGGGCTTCCCCTGGCTGCTCCCCAAGCCTGCCCTGCTCCTGGCTGGGGCGTGGTGGTGCGACGGGCCCTGGCTGTGAGGTCCTGCCCTGCTGCCCCAGAAGGGCCCCCATGGCCCCCAGCCCCGAAGAGCAGCCAACCCACTCTGGACGCTGACACTAGGCCTCTTAGGAAAATAGTAGAAACAGAAAATGGCTAGGAATAGACTGGACTAGACTAGACTAGAATAGAATAGAATATTCTAAGTTCTCACATGGAAGAAAAAAAAGAGCAAGAGAGAGGAGAGGGAGAGAGAGAGCAGGGGGAGAGGGAGGAAAAAAGAGGGAACAGGGGAAGAGGGAAAGAAGGAGCGAAAAAAGAAAGCAGGAGAAAAAGAGAAAAAGAACTACAGAAATGTGCAGTGTGAATGTCTTCTTATAACTACACTTAAGGGTAGATTCCTCCAAAAGAAGAAAAAAGGGGAAGACAGTTAGGACTGAAGCTTGGACTCTGTCCAGAGGCTGAATTGCCTTTGTCAGTCCTGTCCTATTTTGACCTTTCAATTTTTCAAGGGTAATTAAACACACCAGCTTCAGTTTGGATCTTGCTTCAACTAGTGATTCACCTCCACTGACAAGGTAAAGAGCTACACAGGAGAGGTCCAAACTGGCTGCCCAAAAAGCCATGTCCATACTGGTCTTATTTTATGTGAATATAATGCCACCAAGTAATTAGCAATAAAAATACTGTGCAAGAACTGTGTATGCTATTAAGATTGAGTAATTTGGTCTTTAACCCATCTAGCAGCTACTGCAAGATGCACTGAGTGACTGAAAATCATATATCTCATTATAATAAATATTTTATAGACCACATCTCAGCCCAAATCACCTTCTATGACATTGTTTTTAAAGCTACTGACAGGTGACAGGGTGATTTCGGTGACTGGTAATTGGAAAGGAAATCTTCCATTGCCATGTTAAAATGAACCCATATCGATAACAACTAAGTGTTTTCATTTGACCCGTGTCAAATGTCAACAGTGCAATAAACTGGTGACCCTGCTTCAATTTCTGCAGGTCAGAGGACGAAAGACCACTTCTTCCCCACTTTGGGTGCCTATTCACTATTTTTCACCCTCGGGCTGATGTCTACTTGTGAGAAAACTCTCACAGTGGACATCCTGTTATATTTGTTTTGTGGAGTGGCAGAAGACTTTGCTATTTAAGGCTGTAAATCTGGCATTTTCATAAGTGCTGAAATTCACACCTTCACATTTCTTGCTAGATCCCTGCTATATAAGGTGAGCAAAAGTTAACCATGCTGCTGATATTTGCAGTAGTCCTTCAGCTCACTCCTTTCAGGACTGTTCCCATGTACATAAGTACCCTTCATCTCTGACGTCTGAAGCCAGCTCCTCATCCATCCTTATGTGGCTGTGAGTGACAAAGCATCAAAGAAAGCTTCCTAACTGTGAAATTTATTAGACAGGAGAGCAGAGTCCTCTGGGGGAAGTGTTGGAACAAAACTCCATCAGAGGAGGTTTTAGAGCTAAAGGGGATAAAACGTTGTGGGGGGAGATAGTGTTAAATTATAGTCCTGCAGTGACAGGAATTGAGTGGGTACTTAAAACTATTTTTTCATTCCCCAAAATAGGGCAGGGAATGGGAAGAGCCTTCCCAACTCATCAGGTGGGGTCCTCTGCCATCCTGCTATATGAATTTTTTCATTAATTAGTTGCATGGTCTATCTTTAAACCATTCAGGATTCTCTCCAGCCCCCCCAAGGAGGGGGCTGTCTGAGTGGTTAAAGCATCTGGGTCATTCATTCAAGTACCTCTGCAGACATGAGTAGAGGCCGTGCTTGATCGTCTTATAAATGGGTCACAACCATTCAGACAAGAGACTCAAAGGCAACCTAAAGTAATGCTAGCCAAGCCATTTCCATTTGTGCAAATTTAACACACCTGATGCCATTGATCTCCTAGGCTCCTAGGAAAAAGTGAGGCTGTTTTCTTCAAAAGTAATAGATCTATTTGTACAATTATAGCTCAGTCAAAGCCAACCCATGACCAGAAGACTATCCTAGAGTCTCACTACCCTCATGGCTAAAAACTTTCTTCTACTTCTCAACTTAAATTTATTTATTCTCAATATTCTTTTGTTCTCTGGACAAAATTTTTCTTTAGCTGAAACCACTCTTGCTCTTCACTGGTGTGTAGCCGAGTGCCCATTTATAGATTGCAGTCATATTCTCTCATCCTTAATTGTGTCAAAATTAACAAGCCAAGCTGTCTTGGTATAAGACAGGCACTTCCATTTCCCAGATCACTGTTACGGAGAAAGTAATGAACAGGGAATGATTGTTCATTGTCTTCTTAAAAACAAGAATTAGTGACATTAGAGGAAATAACAAGGATCAATTTCTAAAAAAGCAAAAGGTGATGGTTTTCCCACACCTGGTGACTGCAGAAGTCCCTGCTGCCGCAGAGATGCTGAAAGTTCACATTGGTTTGGAAAGCAAATTGCAAGCAAAGTGAGCAAAAGAAGGTATGGGAGGAAACCCAGCAGAGGAAAAAGTCGTCTGAAGATATTAAATACAAAGATAACGCCTCTTGCTCAGGAAGCCTTTAAATTGAAATTTGCTGGAGACCGACAGTGTTTTGGGGAACTATTACACATGCGTATACTATCTTACACTCTTTGTTAAGCTTTTACTCTCGATCACCATCAGACAGGCTATTGCACTGCATATGCCTTTAGTCTGATTCTTTATGGCTCTTCTTACCATAACCAATAGTTTTTCACTGAATCCGACCCAGTTTGAGTGGATGATTCTTGCAGAAGCATAACTAGCATGGCAGTCAGTATTCCAGATGAGTTTTCACAGTGTCTAGTACAGGGCTATTAAATTCTTCACTTTTCCCCAATGAATATATCTTCCCTGATACAGTACAGGCTTATGTTTTGACTCATAGTTTTCCTGTGATCAGTCACTGTGTCTACCTCTTTCTCCTGCAAGTCATGTCTCCAGCCATTGCAGAACTCCTTATCGGCCCAAAGTGTGTGACTTTGCATTTTGAACTGCTGAATTTCATCCCACTGCTGCTTCTCCAGCACTTATGATCATGTCGGTTTCCCTGTAGGATATTTCAACCTTCTTTGAACTGATCATACCTGCCACTTCTATGTGATCAGCAGACGTTAGTTAATTTGTATAACACTCTGGCAGTATCCTCATGAGGGCTACTGTGGTGATGGCGTGTCACCAGTACTCACACCCCCTGCCTGCTCAGACTCAACACAGGCAACAAGCAAAACTGTATTTCATTGGAAAATTATAATTAGTCAAAAGCAAAAGCCTGTGATGGCAACAATCAGGTTTTCTTGAAGAATATATTATGAGAAATTGCTCTGATCTGGGGAGTCCCAGTCCTTCTCTTGGGTTTTCCTCTGAATTTTTTGTGTGAAATTTTGCACATTGCTAATTTTGTCTTAGCAAAGGTCAATTGTTGGAACCTCGGATTTTCATAGAACACAAAACCCATTTCACACCTGATTTTACTACTTCCTAAACAAGTTGAAGCAAGATTTTTCATTACTGTACATATAAAGATGCCTTATAAAAAGCAAAGCAACTGTAGCTTATTTTATAGCATTCATATTATTTTTAAACCAACCTCTACCCACCCTTCCAGCTGATTTCCAATCTCCTATTTTTGAATCTATAACCCTAATAAAATTCTAACTTTCCCCATATTTTCCCGTTGTGTCCTTCAAAACTATCATTAACCACACACCTGAATTACTTTTTGTTCAAAAGAATTCATCAGAAAATTACAAGTTAAGCCGAATCAGTCAGCCTTTGTTCCCTCAAAGGGCTCCTGCTGTTGTTAAGTAACATCCCTTGTCACACTTTATATAGCCCGACAGGCTGGAAGAAAACCAAAAAATACTTTTTATAACTACAATGATAAATGAAATCTGCTCCAATACTACTCTAATTGACTTTGGAGTCTAACACAACCCGTGGATTGACCTCTTTCTGGGCAAACATAGCAACCAGAGCAATTATTAAAGTACCAGTCCAGGCTCAAATCCACACACAGATTTCCAGCTGAACATTAAACAACATTTGGTCTTTGAAAAACTGGGCGCTACAATTTTCAATCAGCTTCTGTCCCTCATCAGCTTTACAATACTGGGGAAATAAAGGACAAGAATTGGCTGGACACACGATGTTAGACAGGTGGAAAGCTGACCTATGCTTTCAAGGGCTGTTGCCCTATTAGCCAGGGTATCAGCATTAAGACTTTAAAACCCGTTATCACTCACAGAAGTTCAAAGACTTCTCTTTTATTCCCACAGAGTTTTTTAACAGTGTGCTTTGCCTGCCATTTAAATGTTTTCACTCTGGATTTATTGCTTATTTTATCTGGTGTGCAGCGCTAGCTGCTGATTTTTGCAATTTGAGTTTCTTAGATTGTTAAAGCAGCTGCAAATTGTTGTGCTGTACATTATCCCAGCGAATGTAAAATGTGTGATGTTTCAGTTACGGTAGGATTGGTAGTAATGAGACCATACACTTAAAAAGAGTAGTATTAACTTTTACTCCTCATACAACCCTTCGAGGAAGATTCGCTAAACTGAAAAGCATCGTCTCCTGTTTCAATGAGACATCTTAAATATTTGTTCTCTTCTGAAATCAATTCAAGAATTAAATATGTTAAAGGACCAAACTGCAAGTTCCAGTTTCTCATAACCATTTGCCATTACTAGCTGTTCCTTTCAGATATTGGCCCTGAGATAGACAGTCATGAGGGATTTGAGATTAGGGCAGCATGCACGATAGTTTCTTCTTTGCTTGCTACCAGAGTTTGTTCATCCTGTAGCCTTGAAAGAGGCTCCTGAGATACAATCACTGTTTGCTTTCTGTATCTCAGACTGGCTCAATCAGCTCACTCAAATGTGAAAAGCTCTCCTAACAAGAGGCTTATTAAAGGCAAAGGTAGCAGACAGCACATGCACAAGGATGGGGACAAAGTGGAATCCGACCTGCAGTGGCTGGAGGCCCTTCAGTAGGGAAGGGCACCAGCTTGCATTGCAATGCTGTGTTTTCCCATGAGGTGTGAGCCCTTCACTCTTGGGTGTCTGGGAGGTAACTGTGATCATGCAGGCAGCTGCTGAGACCTCAGGGTCTCTCCAGCCACACCGCAGCAGGTACTTCTGTTTGTACAACGCCCCAGCAAAAGGTGTAAGAACATAGCTCTAGTGTGTATGATAATGCCTTATTGATTACAAGCACCTCCAGGGTAGTTCCCTTTTACACTGATCAGAGAGACTTTTTGAACCAGTGCAGCATTACCTCAATTTCCTAAGCTTTTGATTGACATCTCATTCATGAAAATGAGTTCATCCATCTAGGTGAAATTTGCTGAAGACACAGATGGGTAGGCACACAGATGTGTCTGTCCAGCAGCCATGGATGGTATGAAGTCTCAGCTTCTCTGTGGGGTACTTCTGTATGCACGGAGCTTGTCAAAGACACAATTATCCCTCTTCATTGCATGACATGGTGCAACCAAGACCTGAGGAAGGGGTCTGAGAGAGAAAATTCTGCTCTGCCCAATCCTGTGCTCTGCAAGTCACCTGCTTTCAAAAATGCAAATTGCTGCTGCTGAGGTCTGTTCTGTACACAGTTTCGGGCTGAATAGGGCTCAATAAATTGAGAGTTTCCCAGACTGTGTTTGGGTGTCAACTAGATGGAGAGGAGACTTGGGACAGGAATTCCATATTACACAGAGAAAGACACATATGCTTGGCCCCTCTGCTACAACTGCTGGAGATTTTTAAAACCTTTGATACTTTGCTAAAACAAACAAGCAAAAAAAAAAAAAAAAAGGAAGGAATATACTTTTGAACTTTCTTATAGATGAGATAGAGAAAAAATATTACATAAAGCATCACCATAACAGACCTTCACAGGATTTTTTTTTTCAAAGTATCTTCTTATTTGGAAATCTTCATTTGTCAGTTCTGGATCTTTTTTGTGGGAAAAGAGGTGGGATGTGTGTGTGTGGTGGGGGGGAACAGCTATTAACCTGTGACATGGAAAACTCACATTCAGATCTTCATTTTTGCCTGGGCGTATTCTATCCAAAACAGCCCTCACCAGATTATGACAGGGTATTCTGGGTTTACTTACATTTCTTCTCATGACAAAAATACTTTCTCAAAACAGATTAAAGATCATAGAAAAATATAGGTTGGAAGGGACCTCTGGATTTTATTTAGTTCTGCTGAAAGCTCAGTTCCCCAGACTGGAGTTTGTTTTTTGTTTTTTATCCCCCAGGGATAAAAAAAAAGGGGGGGAAATTCCTTTTTCTCCTATTCTTTGCTTCCCTCAAAATTTGAGTGAGCATCCAGCACTTAGTAGTCAAGAAACTTTGACTTCATGAACTCTGGCTTGGATTCAACTCCTGAACCCTCAGCGAAGAATATCCACAAGCCTAGAACTCATGGACAATAACCCTGAGAAGATCTTTTTTCCTAACAGCTCCTGGCCAAAATCTTCTTCAGGAAAAGAGTTCCTTAGAAATGCTACACTACATTCAATGACATTTAAGGAAAGGAATCAGCTAGTGGCCTCCTCATTTTTACACAAACACGTATACGCAGTTCCTGTTGAACAGACTTTATAAACCTAGGCAAAATAACAGCCTTGAATTCAGGAGAACAACTATTTCCATTAATCACTGAAATAAAAAAAAAATGCAAACTTGGCAACACAGTTGCACTCCAATGCCTCCTCAATACACACTGTCAACTCTACCCCCAGTATTACTCAGACACCATTATTTTCACCATTCCAGTGTCTTTTAAACAGGTATCTCCTATATTGCCTCACAAAGGAAACTAATGAATCAAAGTAGGAATGTTCTTGAGACTGGTCTTTTAAATGAAACATTAGCTCAGAGCTAGCTCAGAGGGCACTGTTGGACTGCTTTGGGCTCGAAGTTAACCTCATGTTTGGAAAAATACATGAACTGAATATCATAAATAAGCCTTTAATGTGGGTTTAATGGAGGCCATTGTTGTAGGCTGCTGCATTCATCTATTAAAGAGAAACTTAAGGAGATTTGAAACGGGATCAGTTCTGCTGTCATATAGTTAATAAAAGTGAATAATTGTTTACTTATAAATTAAATTCCATGTGAAATTGGCATCTAACAAGGAAAGCTCAACTAGGTGATTAGATATTGGCTTCAGACGTGAATTGGCATTTTAATAAATATTTTAATTGACGCATCTCCAGTGGTGGATGACTACCTAGTCATCCAAAAATGCAAAGTTTTGCTCACTTTACATGAAGAAAGTAAATGCACATCTGAGGGTAAATTCTGAAACCAGCATCCTGACCACTCTTTTTGCAACTCCCATTGCCTGACACAAGACAACAAAACAAGCTACATGAAATCCACCTCTTTCTTTGAAGAACTAAGCACAGTCAGTCCCTTCTAACTTAAGTGACCCCTGACAGCAATCACAGTCTTCTGGAAGGAGACTCACTGTCTTTGGAGTCACCTTCCTCATCTTTGCCGTTCCTTGAAGGATTCTTCTGGTTCAAGGGAAATGTCATAGATTTCGATAGTAATGCCACTAGAGCTGCTATTATCGCTCTGAGCAGTAATGTAGGCAAATACAGCCACTGCAAAAATAGAAAAATAATTCCTACATGCATCTCATGCTCATCAAATCTCATCATGGCATACTGTGATTAATCTCTTGCAGACAGTTTCTTTAATTCTCATTTAAGGATAAATATCTGTATTTCTTCATAGTAAATAAACAAGCCCTTGCACTACCTCACTCATGACACAAATGAAAAATGATAAGCCATGAACTGATAACATTTAGTTTTATTTCTCTCCAGATCAGACATTTCAGAAATCCCGTGACGGATGAGCTGACCATTCTCACTCTGTATTTTGTTTGGTGGTTAGAGCTTATGCACAGGTTAGTTTTCAACATCTTTTGATCACATTTTAAGGACTAGGTCTAAAGCTGTTTCTGGACATACAGGTCTTGATGTCTAGGGTGTTGTTTTTAACAAATATCTTCCTGCAATTAGCCTCTCATCCTCATCTATTACTGCTTTTGAGTAGAAAGCATGAAACTTGCCAGAGTTCCTATGCACTTGCATATTTGCAATCCCCTCACATGAACATTTCAAGTAAAATGGGAGAAGGAGGGGTGCGGCCAGAGAGAGAAACTCATTCCTGCAGTTGCTTTTGGTATTCAGAAAAGTGCACTGGGCTGATCTTCTAGGGACAACGGTTAATGTGGTTGTCTATGTCTTATTCCTAACCATGGTCTCTTTCTTCAGAAAGCTGAAATTAAAAATTTCTTTAGTCTTCTGCTCGTCCCTACTTACTTACGTCTCATTAATAAAGCATCATATTGCATGGTACTCCAGGAGTAAACCTCCCTTCTCTCTTCTCCTAGCCCATGTTTTGTCACAGCTATGTTGCCTTTCCAAATGAACATGCCAGATCTATGGGATTCTCTCTGCTGTCTCTAACTCCTGTTCTGATTGCTTGACCTCAGAGCCAAGCAATGAATGTAAGTATCCTGACACCCACTTACAATGAGCTCTTCTGAAGAAGCTGTTTAAGCCACTGACAAAATGAATCACTAGACCATCATCAGGACGCCGGCTGCAGGCAACAAATGCAACAAACTGCTTCTACTAGTTAGTTACCATTTTAGTTCAGGTCAGGACCATGGGTGACGCCTGAGTTGAAGCAGCGTGTATGATGATGTACGGGTACAAAGGTGACAGAGAGGAGGAACCTCCCTACAGTCACTCTGAGAAGTGCAGCACAGCCTCAGTCTGGAGTGCTCTGGAGGAGGGAGGTCTAAGAGGCTCTGTTCCATCTCCTAGTATGGTTCAACAGTGACTTTATTCTTGAAGTCACTGAACCAGTAGGGTGACCAGTTCCATCCCAACCCTACTGAGGAGAAATTAGGAGCTATTTTGATGGTTGCATGGTGGTGCAATACAGGAGGTCACATGAGACCTGGTCTCCTTGCCATCTTCAAATTTGTGGTGCAAAATACAGCACTGAGTCTTCCTGGAAAACTCAAAGAGGAAGAGAATGAAGTTGGGAGCTTCTGCCCTCTGTCCTTTTCCCTACCTCCACATCCCCACAAAAGCCTTCTCTGAGCTGAGGATAAGGCATCCTTGGACCTATAAAAACAGTTTGCTTAACGAAGGACTTTAACAAAGGATTTTGTTAGGTAGTGACACCAGGCATAATATTTTCTTTAATAATATATACAGACACGCCAGTTGGAAATGCCACAAAAACTGCACAACAATTGAGTGGCCCGTGCAGAGGACCCGCCTGGGGCCCTGCTCTGAGCCTTTGCTCTGGCTGCCAACCCAGGTAAGGGTTTGGTCCTGGGTGTTGAATGACTCTGTTAATACCACCCATAACACCAGGAAAGCAATTGCTGTTTTAGTGTGCTTTCTGCCTGATGTTAGTAAAGGCACTGTCCAGAGCATTGCACAGCCTATGGAAATGTTTCCTCTGCCTCATAGGTTCATGTATCTTTTATTAAATTTTTTCCAGAAGGTAAAATAAAGGTATTGTCGTTTGTTGTGAAAAAATGTGTGTAAGAAATGCATCTTGGTGTTTGTTTTTTATTTCATATTATTTTTCTTTCCTTTTAACCACCAGGAGGAACAGTAGCCATTAAGTTCAGCTCCTCTGCTCTCCTGTAATCTACCCTTTGATGTAACTAACCGGCAAAAACATATTTCTAATCAAATATAGTCTCCCATCCTTAATCAGCTCAGCTTTAAAATGCAGATCAATGAGATAAGAAAGAGCTGATTTAATTAGCCCAACCTCAGCTATGTTACTGCATATTCTCATTTATAGAAATAATGGGGAGGAAGAGGAAAGAGATTCATCATCATGAAAAGACTGAGGAAGGCAGAGGAAAGCAGGATATTTCCTATGTTAGCAAAGGGTGATTTTCACTCTGGCTAAAGAGCCAGCACATGTTTTATGAGCCATTTAAATAACACTCAGGCCTTGCGCTTTGTCCTTTAGCCTAAAGATGAATTTCTTTTACTATGTAGCAATACCTCTGGAAATCATCACTCTTGGGTTTAATTGATGAGCCAGAGACAGCTTCCACCACTTGGTGAATAAAGAGGAGGAAATATGGCAGGTAGGAGCACAGCAATAATGCACATTTATATACCTGCTTGGGAAAACTCACCCACATGTACTTTACACATCATACGCCTGGTCAGGCACTCTTAATGAGGAGGCAGTGTGCTTTAATGGGAACAGCACAGGGTGTCCTTCCTCATCCTGCTACTGCCTTATTGTGTGTCCACAGGCAAGTCACTTTCCCCCCTTGCTTTTTTTTTGGGGGGGGGCAGGGGGGTGTTTTGTTTTGCTTTGCTTTCTTCCTCCATCTCGTTTGGATTTGGAATTTCCTGCAGGACAAACCTCTTCCTTCCTCCACGGTGCAGGTACCCTCCAGAATGGGGACCCTGGCACAACTGCAGCTCCGAGGTATTTCTGTACTCAAAGAGCAAAAACAGTGCAAGTTCTCAGCTTGCTCTTCCTCCTTTGTGGCTTCAAAGCAGGAGACCACTACCTTACCTCCACCAGCCGTGTGTAACCTAACTCCAAGTGCTCCTCCATCCCCCTGGAGCATGGGACTCACTGGATCAGATTAGCCCAAGTTTGGTTAATGAGAGTGGAGAAATGCTGCCACCCCCACACAGAGCACCCAGAATACTTCCATGGCCACAGCAATCTTGTAGAGGGCTCAACAAGAGGAAAATCAGACCTGTAAATGCCCAACAAGGGTTTTCAGACTGGCTCCAGCAGTGGAGTTGGGCTCAGGACCTGAACCTTTGGTGTGGTAGGTCTCAACATTTGCACTGTTGCAAAGTCAGGCCCAATCCACACAGATCAAGGTATGTCAGCTCCTAATTTGAGTGTTAATTCCAGGGATGAAGTTCAACTTCATGCCTATCCATCATTATGAATGGAGCTAGCTTGTGACATCCACACTTGGCAGCCACTGCCTGAGAGATAATTGCTTATCATCAAGGGGAACTAACACAGGCTGGGATAACCCTCAGGGCCTTTCTCCTCAGGGATAGGAGCACCAGAGGCAAAGTAATTAACAGAGCAATTAACCCATTAGCCAATCATCTCTCTCCTTTTCTTGTTTGTTTTTCTTTTTTTTCTCCATGTTCTTAGATTTGTGCCACTCTCCAGTGCCTCTAAAAACAGCAAGGAAAGGTCCTGCTCTCTAGAGGGATAGTGCCCTCAGGTGTGTGGGGCTGAGATCAGGCTCTAACCCCCATTCCTGCCCCTTACAAGACCCCAGGGGTGCCCCCCTGTCTTGCATGTTACCCTGGGGAGTGCTGACATATAACGCTCTGTGCTGCTCCTCTTGCTGGGCATCACAATCTTTGGTGTCAAGGATGGCCTTCAAGGTTGTAAGAACACATCTTCTTGGGGCTAGGCAGGTGGAAGAGACAACTGCCTGCAACTCAGCCCCAAGTGGAGAGATACCAGCCTCCACGCACCTCTCCTGCCTGATAAACTGCTTATGTGATCATTCCCTGGCATGCTTCAGTAGCAGTGAGATGGGTTAGAAAAAGGCCTACTGTTTGGACTGATGGAGTTGGGTCCAGAGCCCAAAACTCATCATCAGTCTGGACTCGATGGACATGGCTTGGCTACTTTAAACAGCACCAGTGCCGTTTCAGTTCCTGAGAGCCAAGAGACAACAGTGGTAGCTTAGAGATCTTCTCTTCCCTGCATTCTTCTCCTCTCCTCCGACAGGTTTGTCTCCCAGATAATAAATCAATCTTTTCATTAAGATTAGACCAGCTATCCCAACTCTGTGGTTTCATGATAAAGGTTTGCACAGAAGATATTGAGACATGCACAAAGATTTATCAGCTGGGTCCATAGCTGATGGTGTTTATCAACCCTAAAGGTGAAAACTAGTTTTGGGGGAATATAAAAACACAAAAGTAAGGAAGAGACAGAAAGGGGAAAGAGATAACTCTGTTACAGTCAGTCCATCACAGCCCCTCTCGGCCGCTCCTCCCTCCCCACACGTCTCCCCGCTCCAGCGCGGGCCCTTCCCCGGGCTGCAGTCCCTCAGGGACAACCTGCTCCCGCCCGGGCTCTCCACGGCCGCGGCTCCCGCAGGAAATCTCCCCCCGCTGCGGCGTGGGGCCCTCCCCGGGCTGCAGGGTGGGTCTCTGCTCCAGCGGGGTCTCTGCAGGGCTGCAGGGGATCCCTGCTCCGGGCCTGCAGCCCCTCCCGCCCTCCTCCTCCTCCTCCTCCGGCCTCGGGGTCCCTCCGCTGCTGCTCCCTCCTCGGCTTCCTCCTCCTCTGCCTGTGCCGCCTTTGGCCCTTGCTGAAACCCGTTTTCCCCCCGGCGCCCCCGGCTTGGCTGAGGGGCTCAGCTGTGTCCTGCCCTGGGGCCCTTGGAGCCGGCTGGCACCGGCTGGCACCGGCTGTGTCCGGCATGGGGCAGCCCCGGCCTCCCCTCACAGAGGCTGCCCTGCAGGCCCCTGCCAGGACCTGGGCACGGACACCCCACACACTTCCCTTTGGCTGCCCATGTGTACAAAGCTGTTTGTGCTGACTGGTGCACGCTCAGCTCAGGGCAGGCACTGCCTGCTGCTCGGTGCTGCAGGCAGGTTGCTGGTTCCCGAACATGAACCAGGAGCTGCAATGACAACGCCAGAAAAGAGGTGGAAGAAGGGGTGAGTCTCACACTGGTGGTAATCATCTTCCTATGAG
The DNA here is from genome assembly GCA_013389945.1 of Fregata magnificens. NCBI lineage: Eukaryota > Metazoa > Chordata > Aves > Suliformes > Fregatidae > Fregata > Fregata magnificens. The sequence continues at coordinate 18,031 of WAAD01003659.1, read as the reverse complement.
AAAGCACCGTAAAATCACTGTTGGGGCTTTCATGGGCAAGGCCATGAGAACAGCAGCAGGGAAACAACAGTGCGAGAACAAGGAGGGGGAAAGACATCCCAGAGGATCCAGGAAACACTGCTCCAGCAGCCGGGGGAAGGGTGCAGAGGTGCGAGGGGAAATTGGGCTGTGGAGATGAAGACCTTCAGTGATGCAAAAGGCCAAGGCATCTCAGCGCTGTGGAGACTGGCAATGGCACAGGCTTAAGGTGGTTCCCCCCCCACCTCGTCCGGCAGCTTGGTCCTATATTATATGAGCCTGAAGTACGTGGGGCCAGGCCATGAACCCTACCAGGAGGCACTGCATTTGTTCCTCCAGATAGCCACCTTTAATGACAGATCTTGGATTCAAGTCACCAAATAGCATCTTGGACACCTGAAGAAAAATCATCTTCTCCTTTTGAAGCCTTGAAATGAAGCTCTCCATCAGTGCCTCCTCATCATCGAGAAATCTGCAGTATAACACTCACCCCATCCTTAGCACCTGAAGTCTGCACGTCCCTCCATTTAGAGGATGCACAATGCTTTTGTTAATTAGAGCCTTAGTTTAATATGAGCTGTCAAAGTTCACTTAACTTCAATTAATTGTTTCTCCTGAGCTTAATTTCTTTAGTTAAGTATTGATTAATCATTGCTTAATTATGCTGGAGTCTCACTGGGTGATATTTCAGTCGCGCACTGCAGCAATGCATTGCTTTCTAAAAATACTCCGGGAATCATCAGATATCTTATGCTTTGCTATTATTGGGATGACTTTTAATATTTATCTTTTCATCCCTTATGTTCCAAAATGTATATTTAACATGTTGTGTTTAATTCCACTGGTTTACAACTCATTTTTCTCTATGAGGGTAGGTTTTAGCCAAGAGTTTTGCATTGCATAGTGTGGGGAAAAAGGGCTTAGTGTCTGGCATCCAGCATCCTGTGCCGGGAGGAGGGGGTTAGGGAACACAAGTGAATGGTCTTTACTGTGGCAGAATACTAACACATTTAAACAACTGAAATATTGATGATATGTTTTTTTCTTTGTACCTTTTAGGAGGCACACAGCAACATTGACTCAAATACTATCTGTATTTCCTCAAAATTACATCAGACCTCATCTTATGAATATGGCCTTCAGACCAAAGCATCTCCAGTCTGAAATCTTAGTCTGTTCTGAAATATCAGGAAGAAAAATATATGAAGTCCTCCACCTCTCTGTAGTATCTCAACAGCACTGTAATATCAGGTTGGACTGCTAGTATCTTAATTCTCACAGATAAGTAAAATAACTATTAATTTTTACCAAGGTCTCTCTTGAATTTAGATATATACCCAAATCAGATGTTAAATTTGATCTGTAGTGAGAAATTAAACAATTACTTTTTCCCTAGCAATAATTTCCCTGGAGTCCATTTATACATCTAATTTTACCTACTCACGGAAGCATTTTTTATTATCTTCCTAAATGAGAAAGAGTCAGTCCCCAGAGAACACTTCTTGGCTTGCCATGGTTTTATCACAGTCAAGGGTTAACTTTCTCCCTTTGGTACTTGTTCATTTTTCCAGAGATCTCTAAACCTACTACTACTAAAATTTCATTTTGAACATGTACTATGCTATAGGAGTACTAAGCATTATTTACTACTGTCATCCCAGATGCTCGAATGAGCACTGGTAGGAATATGCCATAAAGAGAGTCATCAAAATGACATCCTTTTCTACTACATTTCACCTACTTGCGGGTGTAAACATCTGGCACCTTGGGAATGCACATCTTTGCTATGTGAAAGACAAGATAAACTGGTAAAAACACTGATTATTATATAGATCGTGAAAAACACTGCTGTGCTCTGATGCTGAATGACACAATACAATAAGTTTTCCAGAAAGGGATGGATGAATTAGTCCAGATAAAAAAAGTACTGACAAAACCATTGCTCAGAACTTGAATAAGTACTAGTTAAAACAGTTCCAGAGTTCAATTAACCTGTTCTTTGTTATTAACTTCTTCTTATGACTCTGCATTTCTGGATTCTGACCAACAACAGAAACAAGAGCCCCAGTTCCATAACAGACCTTGCTTGTCTTAAATTTATAGCAGTACATAATCAAGAAGCTGAAAAGCAAATCTGTTGTCATGACTCTCATTACAACTTCATCTAAACACTGCATCTGAGTATAGGTCACTAGTATTGTAGCTGCTGAACAAACACATTCCTGCCCCAACATGCTTACAGGAGAAGAAGAAACAAAGAATTGGCAAAGGGAAGTTTTACCCTCCCTGCCTTCTGTAAAGGAAACTGAAGCACTGAGACACAATGTGCAAAATTTCCCAGTGTAATTTGAGGCCATATTCGTTAAAATGATCATAGAATCATCGAATGGTTTGGGTTGGAAGGGACCTTAAAGATCACCTAGTTCCAACCACCCTGCCATGGGCAGGGACACCTTCCACTAGACCAGCTTGCTCAAAGCCCCATCCAGCCTGGCCCTGAACACTTCCAGGGATGGGGCTTCCGCAGCTTCTCTGGGCAACCTGTTCCAGTGCCTCACCACCCTCAGAGCGAAGAATTTCTTCCTTATACCTAATCTAAATCTACCCTCCTTCAGTTTAAAGCCATTACCCCTTGTCCTATCACTACAGGCCCTTGTAAAAAGTCCCTCTCCAGCTTTCCTGTAGGCCCCCTTCAGGTACTGGAAGGCTGCTTTAAGGTCTTCCCGAAGCCTTCTCTTCTCCAGGCTGAACAACCCCAACTCTCTCAGCCTGTCTTCATAGGAGAGGTGCTCCAGCCCTCTCACCATCTTCGTGGCCCTCCTCTGGACTCGCTCCGACAGGTCCATGTCCTTCTTATGTTGGGGGCCCCAGAGCTGAACGCTGTAATCCAGCTGGGGTCTCACAAGAGCAAAATAGAGGGGGAGAATCACCTCCCTTGACCTGCTGGTCACGCTTCTTTTGATGCAGCCCAGGACATGGCTGGCTTTCTGGGCTGCAGGCATATACTGCTGGCTCATGTTGAGCTTCTCATCAACCAACACCCCCAAGTCCTTCTCCTCAGGGCTGCTCTCAATCTGTTCTCCGCCCAGCCTGTATTTGTGCTTGGGATTGCCCTGACCCATGTGCAGGACCTTGCACTTGGCCTTGTTGAACTTCATGAAGTACAGACAGGCCCACCTCTCAAGCCTGTCAAGGTCCCTCTGGATGGCATCCCTTCCCTCCAGCATGTCAACCGCACCACACAGCTTGGTGTCGTCAGCAAACTTGCTATGGGTGCACTCAGTCCCACTGTCCATGTCACCGACAAAGATGTTAAACAGCCCTGGTCCCAATACTGACCCCTGAGGAATGCCACTCGTCACTGGTCTCCACTTGGACATCAAGCCGTTGACTGCAACTCTTTGAGTGCACCTAGTGATTAGTCATTGATCTTAATTACAATCACCAGGATCCTGCTACATGGAATCCAAGCTCTGTTTCTGGATGACTGTGACAGCAACTGGATGCACCTCCCCAACTTTCTCGTGCTAATGCCTAAACACAAAAACCTTCCATTTCATCAGCTTTCTTGGCTTCAGCCACATCCTTGTTGCTCACTATTATTTATTTGTATTGTAACCAGGCTTAGCAGACACAGTCACCAACCACAGCTGTATCAGAGACTTTACTAGCACAAAACAAACTTCTAAATCCAAGTGTTAAGATGATACCAGTGAAGAGAAGAGGCACTTAAGTGGGAAGTATGAGTTTATCAGGGCAATCAGCCTGGTCAGAAGGGATCAGAGCTCCTCCAGTCCCCTCCTGTAGACTAAACCTAGCCTGATTAAGGTTAGGATAGATGGCTAAATGTTATATGGCTCTGAGTATTTAAAACATTCCTGTTCACTCTACCGAAGGAATACACATAACGTCTGCAGTAGCTCTTCCATCTGTCACATCCATATTGCAAAACAGAGCACAGTTCCATGCAATCCTGTACCCAATTATCTGTTGGAAGTTTTATCTCCCACTGCATTAATAATGTGGCATGTCCCCACTAAAATAATAATTTAAAAAGATAAATAAATAAATAAAAATGAAGAGAGCCATGGCTTATTTCTTTCAACATATCTTCAAGTGAACGGAATTGCATGGATCCCCAGACTGGGCTGTCTTATCTCCTCTCTGCTCAGGTCTCTGAACTACTTTCTTCACCCTTCCAGCTCACCTGAGAAAAGGGCAGAAGGGGAAAAAATCCCTACAATTGCCTGTAAACACATAGACCGAGAGTGGCCCATGGGAAGTCTGCAACTCTGCTATGGATTTCTAGTCTCTCGGGACCTGGAGTCTGCAAGGTTGGCTGGATTTGGGATACGCCATCTTGTAGAGGAAGTACTGTGATTTGTTGGAGAAAATCATTCAGGCATGAGAGCAGAGAAAGAAGTTGTAAAAGTCAAAGAAGGGTCCTTGAGGGACATCAGCAGTGCCAGTATATAGGGGTCTCTTTTCTTGACACATTTGCTTTGGACAAAACCATAACAGCATCTTCTCAGCTTAAACAAGTAAATGTGCCTGTTAGAATATTTATCCTAAGATGCTTTTGTTATTAACAAAGAATCAAATAAAAGCTGCAGGTCACCATAACTTTGCCAGACTTCGCACCCCTGACAATTTTTTCCATTTTGAATGACATTGTGGAAATGACTGTAGTGCAATTTCCTTCCTCACTTTTCAACAAAATAATTGCTTCATATGGATTTTGCAGATTGTTGATAACTAAATTAGAGGTTCTTTTGTAATTATTTCCCTTTCTCTTTTATTTTAGAGGGGCTACAGTTCTGTTTTGAATCCCGCTCTCCTGGTAATAGCAGCATTTGCATGTGGGCTGGAGGGGCGTGCTGGTTTATGTGTGTTCTAATGAAGCTTTGTCAAGCAGACTAAAAGGAAAAGAAATGTAGATAAATTCTGAGGGAACAGATTCTGCCTACCTCAAACATATTATGTCACTTTTCATCCTTTGAGTAGCCTTATTGATTTCAGTGGAAGAAGAAGTTATTGCAGGATGTGAGTAAGATGTCAGAATTTTGCCCAAAATATTTCTTAGCAAAGAAAGCAATGCTGCAAAAGATAACAGACCCCGAGCGGCAGCTGGATGCGAAATTTGCAGTGACAATAAGAACTGGGAAGCCTTTTGCTTCTTTGTGATGGTGCCATCTTATTGAAAGCGTTTAATAAACAGCAGTAGCTGTGGCTGAATTAAATGAAAGACCCTGTTGTGCAAACTGAGAGCCTTCTAATCCTTACAGCACCACAAGTAATTCAAAGAAGTCTTGAAGTACCATGATAATGGCACAAGAAGATGGGTATCTCTGTATTATTGTTTTTGTGTACCTCAAAGACTGCTCTGCAGGAAAAATAATGTTGCATAAAAAAACCCAAACACATTTATTTAAAAAAAGCAGACAATTAAAATTATCCAGAAGTTGAGAAAAATATGAGTAAAAAATATTTTGCGGTATGTTTGCCTTTGAAAGTCTACATTGCCCTTAAAACAATTTTATGGTGGATATTGTGGGCTCTGGATTAACATAGGTGACTGATTGAAAATCTTTATAAGGATGTTAAGCTTAAGGGCACAGCTCTTAATTTCTACAAATGCAAAACTGATTTCAAAAGAATAAAGTAATGAGAATGGATATCCATGAAACAAAAATAATACATTCTTAAAGCCCTTTTTCAACAGTCAAGACATAAAGTGATGACCGCTGAACATGTCATCTGGTTTTAAAATTGTATTAAAATGGTTTAAGTTAAAGATTATGGGAAAAACTGAAAAAGAAAAGAAAGAAACACAAGCCAGCTGTACCTGTGGTGTGATTACACTGTCTTCAGTATAGATAAGGCACTGGTTGCTTGACTTTTATGATGTAATTTTGGATGTGCATGAAGTAAAGAGAACGTGGTGCTGAATGAATGGCTGGAAAGTGTACAGGGCAAAATCTACTTGATTCAGTGCCAGCAAAGCTTGGGGGAGAAGAAAAGGGAAGGAGAGCATGTTCTTCTATATGACATTGTACAAGAAATGATCAAAAATGGGCATGGGCATGCTCCCAACCAATGGAAGCACGAAGCACCGTATAGAAGAATTGTCCCCGAGATGCTGTCATCTATCCCAGAACAATCTGTACCTTTTCTAGGTGTAGAAACACAAGTTCTCGCAGAGGCAGGGCCTCCTGATGCAGTGCACAGTCCCAGCAGCTCTCAGGGTGCAGGTGCGGTGGCACTGCCTGACCCTCATTTCTCCAATAACCAAACCACTGGACACAGAGCAGGCAAAATCCCAAATGTTTCATGCCTGCCTTCTGCTCAGGCACAGAGCTGTGTGCCTTTGTCCCTTACACACATGGAATCATACCCCCACATACATACTAGGGCAGAAACATCAGCAACAATGTATGATATGCTTTACTCCATATAGAGACACACTGAAGTATAGCATCCACTTATGTGCTGTCATACCTTTAAATCAAGGCTAAACGAGGTGAAAAGCAAATAGATTTTAAGCCCTTGTAAACTCATAGGGTAAGCTGAATGGATAAACTAAGATGATTCACTGTCATACATTATCCTGGTGTGTTAGAGTTGGCTATATAATAAGTTCATGGCCATCTTGAAATGAGTGGAAAGGTGAATGCTTCCATTGTGATTACTTGGCTAAAAAAAATACATGCCCGTAATCCCTCTTCTGCCCTTCTTCACCACTTAATTGCAATATTTTAAGGTTAACAATGGGGAAAATGCTACATACTTTTCAGGGAATACTGACCAGGCTTTTTTCAGAGATAAATTACTTAGAAACAGAGGGAAAATAATATTCGTATTGGAAATGACTCCTTAATGTAGATGTCCCTATTGGTCCAAGTTAAAGGATGGGTAGGCACACTTGCACATAAAGCTGCAGGTCCTGCAATCCTGTGACTGGAAGAGAATCTCAGCTTCTCTCTGTCAAGTTGAAGGGAAAGATTCATTAGGAAATTTCAGTCCATCTGCTTGGTTGGGAAGAAAAGTTTCAAGAAAATAACCTGAGTGTATCTGCTAATGTGCCTGAATGCACAGCCAAACTGAAACAGCAGCTCTGATTAGGGTCACCTGGCATATTCATTTCCATAGGGTCCTAATTCTATATGCAGCTCTCCTCAAGGGCCTTTAAAGAGCTAGTCCCTGTCTTTCCTAGCAAATGACTGTGTAACAGAAGAGGAGGAAGAGGAGGAGCAAGGATGCAGAAACTGATTCTTTTGATGCTGAGAATTTCTCAGCTGCCACTTGTCCTTCTCTGTTGTAAAAAGTGTCTCCCCCAGCCCATCTTTGTGGTGAGTGGGAAGAGCAGGACCATTTCAGTGGGAAAGCATAGCCATCACTCAAAAATAAGGTCACAGCTGCAAAGTCTGGATCTAAACCACTACTTAGGAGTGGGTTGAACTACTTATGAAGCTACACTCAAGTCTCATTTTGCTACCCAACTTTGTTATTTGGTTCCTGGAGCACCCTTTGCACTGATCTCCTGATGATCCAGCTGATGTTTCTGGGTGGGAAATCACAGATGTAGCCTGAGTGTTACAGTGCATCCAGGGGGGAAACCTGCTGTATGGCTAGACACCATCACTTACCTATCTTGCAATTTGACTGATTTGAGGCAGACAAGGTAGTCTGGACTACCTCTCCAACTTCATCTATTGTAAGGATTCATGGGCAGTCCAGTCTTGAGCTTGGTTATGGAAACAGGGTGCTGGTGAGAGTCTATCACCCCTTATGTCCATAATCTGGTGGTCTGAATGGAGTTGCACACTGCAACAACACAGCAGAAATAACTTTTCAGAAAGTACCTGAGAGCACCTGTATGCATGGCAGAAGTAGTAGCTTTGTAGGGACTGCTCATGAGATTGAACTTTGCAGCTGGGGAGCACAGTGCCCATGGAAGAGCAGCCTGGCAGCGGTCCAGCCATTCTGGGTGTGACTAAGGAGCTGAATGAACTTCTCAAGTAGTCCCAAGGAATGTTTTCCACTGTTAATGGATCTGGAAGAACAACCACAGATTCATTATAAAAGTTACTCTTTCATTACTGGTCTCTCCAGAAAAAAAGAAAGATCAAAGCACTTTGGAAGACAATCTGCTTCCATGCTATTTCTACACCTGGTTCACAGGTTCAGGAGGATCAGATAAACCTTCTGGCTTTTCCACTCTCCTCTAGTACCAAATTACAATGTATTGGGCCTTTTCTTTTTGCCTGTCATGTTTTGAGCAGCTTCTGATGAGACAGATTAAAATCATTTCACTTATTTATAACAGTAGCAGTAAATTTTAGGGTAAATCAGTAGGCTATTGGACAGAAGCATGCTCTTTCTTTCCCTCCTTGAGTTAGGGCTGTGGAACATGGGGAGCTGATATTAGGTTCTGGCAATTTAAATCTGTTTAGCAAGGTTCTTAATAATCTCTGCATGTATATCACAGAGAACCTTTTGCATATTGCTTTAAATAATTCAGAACTGCTCCAATATTGTGTTAAATAATTCAAGAATAGGACAGGCTTTGTGATTAATGATGTGTACCTGGAATTTCTGCAAATACAGCAAGGAGTCAAAGTATGCTCTAGATACAAGTGTCCTGGCACCAGACCCCATTTACTCTTTGCCGAGGCAATGCTATGTATTAGAAAATTGGAAAAGCGCCTGCTACTCAATGGAAAACTGACTTAGGCCAATGGTTAATGTGGCGGCTGCTGAAAGACTCTCCTCTTTCTGATAGACAATACTAATTTGGCTGAGAACCTCTATTGTCTTCTGACTCCTATTTTTAATCTTCATGAATAGCATTTGTGCCTGATGTGAAAATTAAATGGAGGTATAAATATTTCTGCAGGAGCTGAGGGTTTGTCCTGGTATTTTACCAGCCCTGATTTGAGAGCACGGAAATGGTGTGCTTTGTAAAGCAAAGCACATAAGCTTATTTTGCATGTTAACTTAATCCTAAAGGGCTCTGAGGTTGCTGTTCTTCCCAACTGTGCTTGGGTCTGCAGTCATGAAAAGTACCTGGAGAGTCTGTTGTCCTTCTCCATTTGTTTTTGTAGGGAGATGGGAGTGAAGCAGCATTATTAAGGCAAAAACCTAAATACTAGAATTTCTGAGTTTTCACCCTGTTGACACAGAAACCACTTTCCCTCCTTAGTAAAGATGAAACAAAACCTGTTTTAGAGAGTACTATCAACATTTTTGCCCAGGAAATGAATAGATTTCTGTAAGTTCAAAGTATTTTTTTGGTTAAGGGATTTCTCTAAGACACAAGGTAAATCAATGCTACATTGAAGTAGGAATAAAGCAAACAAACCCTCCTAAATATCCTTTTTTAAATAAAGGATATGCTAGTGAGCAGAATGGAATACCTAGCAAGGAGATTACAGATATCAGCACTAATGGAAATGCTCTGTAGATATCTTTATAGGAGTCTGATATTGGACTCCCAGACCAGCTGCCTCAGTGAGTAGCCACTTTACAAGCATCAAAAGGACCAGCTAATTTTATTGGATTTGGTATGTTTTCAATAGAAAGACTCCACAGGGGATACACTGAAATATGTCCAGCTTTAATATTTAAACACATTCTGATTCCTAGAGGAAGAGAGGGAAAAAAAAGAGGGCTGCTGCTGTGGCAACTGTATTTGGTATGCCATGGCCAGTATATTCCCTTATATATGCCTCTCTGCCCCAGCAGCAGCCGGTGGCCTCCGGGCCATAGGGATAAGGTGAGGGAGCAGCCTGGGTGAAACACATTTTTACAGATGCTGAGCTGCACAGGTGATCTTGACTTTAGATGTACAGGCTAGGGTGTTTTTTTGTTTTGTTTTGTTTTATTTTTTTGTTTTTTTCTTAAAGGAAGGTGCATCTCAGAAAGAAACTCGGGTATTTAAAGGCAGGGACAAAAGTCAAGGCATATCAAATGACTGGTATCTAGAACAAAGCTCTGTATACACATTTGCATTTAAATAGCAGAAGCCATTGCAAATCACCTCCACAAGTCTTTATTTCAGTGTTTTTGAGATCCATGCTACAATAAACTTCAGCATCTTTTTGCTCAGGCTAGCTGCAAAATGCTGCTCACTGTTTCTTATTAAAATCAAAGCTCTGAAAGATGACCAATTAGAGTGTCTCCAGGAAAGTCTCAGGGGTGAAGAATCTTCCTTAAATAAAAGGGGAAAATGCTAATTTTCCATCCCTGCAGATTAACTGAAGGAGCCATAGTACTCCTTTTGTGTTTCAGGGCACCAAAGGTGGGAACGGAAGAGAGAGGATATTGTATGTCAGCCACTTGTGGGTTTCAGTGGAGAGTTTGCCATCTGTAAAGAATGAATAATTCAGCCACCCACCCCCCATAACCATTTAAAGTACAGTCTTCCTGTTATTATAAAGTGATCTCTCAAAGGAATAAATAAAGTTGACAAAAATAATCTTCATCAGGAATGACACTACTCCAGACTGAACCCCCTCACTCATGGGACTCGTCCACCTTTAAATGTCATCATGAGATGACACCTGTCCATCCCACTGTCAGTCTGAACAGAGGATAAGGCTCTGTTCCCAGTGGCTTCTTTTCCTAGCAAGACCTATTCTAAGTCATAAAGCACAGGATGACAAGTCTTAAACCACTGAAAACTGAATGGTTTCTTGTTATTCACTCTGTCTCATAGTAGGAGAGGGGAAAACCACTGAAGAAGGGAAGTGAGGGGGAACTTCATGGGATTCATGGCAGATAAATTTAAAACAAATAAAACGCTGGCTGTTGGTTCTGTAAAATTAATTTCTGCAAAAGACCGTGTAGAACAATGATGTGACAGAAAACATTGTCATCAGCAATGCTTTAGGTTAATCAACAGTGGTAATTCACTAGCCAGCTACTTCTGCTGCATATCAAGGACAACTGGCCATGTGGCTGTGTGCTTCACAAGACTGGTCTGCTGGCACATTTTGTCTCATTTTTTATTGTTGATTGTCCATCTTTCAGAATAACAGGCTTAGAAGACCATAGGTACTGCCATATCGAGTGAAATCAAAGGCCTAACTAGCCCTGAAACCCCTATCGTAAGAAAAAGAAAGTCTGAGAAAAGGAATCAGCCTGTTGAGAAACCGAATCGTGGCTGGCCTCTGTGACATGGCTTGTCTGAAACAGAGATGAGAATGATATTCAGATTTTCTGAACTAGGCAAAAACCTTCTTCCTTAGTCAGAAAATACTTTATTATTTCCTGATGACTTCCAGTTGTTTTATTAAATTTCCACCACCAGGAAAAAATATTCCAAAATGTGATTGTTCACTGAAACATATTTCTTTTTTCTATTTTTGCTGTGGTTCATATTTCATTGCATTACAATAAATTGATATAGTGCCCTCGTGCCTCTTTCTATTAGAGGGTGCCTTGAATATTAACAGTTCATCTGCCACAGAGCCTCTTAACTGGCCTCCCCTACTCAACAGCACAAAAGTGAATGGTTATGGATACTCTGTGATACAAACTGACATACCCTCAGGGCAGCATATACATTTATAATTTCATTCCCTGTGAGTTATTTCTTAGCATTAGAATGGTTTTCTGTGCTGGTAAGAAATCCTATTTCTGCTCCCAGATGGATAGCTCAGATAAGGTGCCTGCCTGCCTCTATACCTTTTGTCCTGTGCACAGCAAGTCGGGCGGGACAGCCTCCTGCCACTGTACAGGCTCACTACCTCGGACAAGATGCTGAGAGGTAAGGAAACACACTTCAGGGGTCCCACTTTACAGATACTGCCAGACACACTCCTGACAGATAGTGCGGCCATGAGGCAGTAAAAAAACCTATATACATATACATGCCTATACATGTATACATAGAATATGACATTCATAGGAGATTTCAGACATATATGGTGTGGCTTTTTGCCATTATCCAGCCCCTTTTCCTGTCTGCCGTTTCACTTCATTGAAGCACAGAAGGTGCACTGCAATTCAGACAGGCCTATGCAGATACTATATGTGTATATATGTGTATATATGAAAGAAAGAACCGGTTCCTCTGAGCTACCTCCAAATGTGAATTAAGCTGCACTTACTGAAGAACACGTTCAATAGCAGCAGGAGTACCTTGTTCATATTTTGCATATATTAAAAAAAAGCCTTCCCCTTTTTATTCTAATATCCTGCTAGTCAAGAACTTCAGCCAAGAACTACAAAGGACTAAAATGGTTTTACATCTCTCCCAGCTCCTCTGAGCACACATTGCTCAGACAAGATATAGCAGCAGGTAACTCTGCAATTATTAGACAGTGGCATGCCATGGCATCCAGCAATCTCCTGGTTAACTTGTTTTTTAGACGAGAGGCTAAGTCCTCTACAGCAAAAAACTCCTATTTTAATAAACAAACAAATTTGACAATAGGATTATCTGGGCTTCCTGGGTTAGCTTCATGGCTTTCTCAGAAGCATACCTTTGACACCTAATTAACACTATAAAAGAAACTAAACATATTGGTATGGTACTACGATTTTCTTCACACTAGTTGCATTGTCCTGACTAAATAAAAAGGACTGATGTCTGGCTTTAAAAAAGGAGGAGGGAGAGGAGGTATGGTGAGAGAAAGGAATTACCAATTGATTTATTCTTTTACTTAACAGCAAAGGGGAATGAGCAATTTAAGGTCAGCAGCATATTGCTCAGCTGGCCTCAGATCCTGCAAAATTACCAGCATTGTGTGTTGCAATAAATTGCATACTTTTGTCATCCCTGTTTGTTTGAAATATGTGTGAAATGAAGAGGGAAATAGCTAAGACCAGCACTAAGGACTGCACTGATCTGCCTAGAAGGTGAACGGGAGACAAAACACTCTGTTTTGTATTGCCTAGTGATGTGAGTGCCCTTCTAACTCAGAAGCAGTCTCACTGCTGTCATAACTGTTTCCTTGTAGTGGTCCAGCAGCCCTGGTAGCAGCAACATGCACAGCCAGCTTGGTCAGGAGGGATGCTGGCAATTCCAGCAAAGCTACTCTTCCCAGTTCTCTCCCTCTGTAACCCACTGACCCACCCCAAAGGGCTCACTTGTGAATCTGCGCAGAGTTCGCGTGTTGTCATTATACAGATTTGTCCTGTAGGCTGTTCAGTCATCAAGCTTGCAGACCCATTTATGCTAACAGTCCCTAAAGAACTCACCCTCTGCAAAAGGGATAAATTAAACATTGAGGTGTGGCTCAGCCAAGGCAGTGCATCACACAGTGAGCAGGTAACTGACAGTCCAAGTAACTTTCCAGACTAATGACTCTCTCATCAGTCCAGGAAAACAGATCCTGTTGCTCCAGAAGGTCAAACTGGCCTTTATTTTCCTCCTGGTGATGCAAGTGCTGATTATAGTGTGGTATCCAAGACAGGTAATTCATGTCAAAAGGTGGAGAAAGTGGCTTTGCTTATTGATGTGTTGTCATCGCAACGTTCAGCCTTTCTGTTCATAGCTATTGATGTGAGTTGCAGCAAACAATGCTCGCTCCTGGCATTAACTTGCTCCCCAGGCAGCTATTACTCAAAATGCACAATGGCCTGTGGGACACCAAAAGATTTGCCATTGGTCTATTGACCAGGGGCAGCCTTGTATTGCGCCGTGTAATGAAGTAGCATCAAAAGACATTTTTCCAGAGAAAGTTACCAGGTTGGCAGCCCACGAGGATAAAATCATCCGCTTACTCACCGGTTAGGCTGCTTTTGGCATCATCCAGCGCTCAACTGAACCCAGGAACAAGGGAGCAAACTGGGGTATTGCCAACACCGAAGACACTGGGGCAGAAGCATTCAGTGGAGCATCTCATCATAGACAAGAAGGACTATTTCACCATATCTCCATTTTGTTAGAGGATTGTCACTAAGAATAAAGTAACAGGTTACTAAGACCTCTCTTCAAAACACAGGCAAATAGCATCCTGGTCACTTCTACACCAGCTGAAAGAAAGAGTTGCTAGAGATTTGGTGGGTGTCACTATGAATCCTGCCATTCTGAAATGTTTCCCGAAACCCCAGCCCAGGAAAGACTGAGACTGAGTCCCTGTCCAGCTTGATAAAAGTGATCCACTTGAGGCGATTAATGAGATCCTCAGTGAAATCTCCATACTCTCTCAGAGTAACCTGATCATGGTAGTTGTCTCAGGCTGTGGATTTCAATGAGTCTGATACTGTATTTTAACCCATCTGACTATTAAGTCTGAGCTGAATGTGGAAGGCAAAATGAATTTCTTAGCAGACATTTAGAGGCTTGAGTCGCCGAGGTGAGCAGCTCCGGTGCCCGCATGATGGGCAGCGGAGCACTCTAGTGTGGTGCACAGCGGGGTTTCCTGAACCAGGGGAACCTCAGGGGAGTGGAGACACCTGCCAGGAGCCCACAGCTCGCACCACATCGGCTGAGAACTCCTGGGTGGGGCCAGGAGCAACGGTGGCCAAGCCCCCACACACCTATAAAAGAAGCCCCTGGGGATCACTAGCAACCTGGGTGTGGTGCAGCAGTTCATGCAGCAGGGCATGCAGGAAGGGTGCTGTAACTCTGCCGGCTCGACCAGGGAGCAACGATGTCTACCCGGCAGAAGGCCATGGCCTCTCTAAACTCTGCACCCACTGCGACTGATGCTGCTTCGCAGACAGAGCTCCGATGGGAACATGCTGCTACCCAGGTGTCATCAGGGTGTACCCTACTCTGATGCCAGTACCGGACGGCTGCAGTGAGCACACCTGTGGGAGGTGCGCCCAGGTAGAGGAACTCCTCCACTTAGTGGCAAAGCTCCGGGAAGAGGTGAGTAGGTTCAGGAGTATCAGGGACTCTGAGATAGACTGCTGGAACCACACCCTTCCTTCCCTGGGACAGGCCCAACAGGCAGACAGGATGCATGATACGGAGGATTCCCTATCCTTTCTCCACCTGGAAGAGCACGGTGACTTAAGGGATAGGGGGCAATGACAAGTTCCTGCCTGGCACAGCAGGCATATCTCCTCCATGACTCCCCCACCTTCCCAGGTGTCCTGGTGTAATAGGTACCAATATGAGGCTTTGCAAGTGGAACCAAACAATGACGAGGATGGTGGTTCATCTAGGTTGGAGGTGTCACCAAAGTTAAGTCAGCCTACATCCTACGTCAAAACTGCTTCCATAAAGAAAAAAAGAGTCTCATTGTCATAGGAGACTCTCTTCTGCAGGGAACAGAAGGCCCAATATTCCAACTGGATCCGCTTCTTAAGGAAGTCTGCTGCCTCCCTGGGGTCCGGGTTAAAGATCTGATGAGAAAACTTCCTACCATGGTACAGCCCTCAGATTATTATCCATTATTGCTTTTTCGTGTAGGCAGCTATGAAGTTGCAATAAGAAGTCCAAGGGCAATCAAAAGAGACTTCAGGGCCTTGGGATGACTGGTTAAGGGATCAGGAGCACAAGTAGTGTTCTCCTCTATCTTTCCAGTTGCAGGAAATGACAAGGGAAAAAACAGGAAGGCCCAGCCAATCAATACCTAGCTCCATGACTGGTGTCACCAGCATAATTTTGCGTTTTTTGATCATGGATTGGAGGAAATCTCAGTGAAGGAGGGGGGTGAACAGAACTGCTACCTTGGACTTCCAGAGGGCAGACTTTGGCCTGTTTAGGAGACTGGTTGACAGAGTTCCTTGGGAGGCAGTCCTGAAGGGCAAAGGAGTCCAGGAAGGCTGGACATTCTTCAAGAAGGCAATCTTAAAGGTGCAGGAGCAGGCCATCCCCATGTGCTGAAAGACGAGCTGGCGGGCAAGAAGACCAGCCTGGCTGAACAGAGAGCTTTGGCTGGATCTCAGGAAAAAAAGGAGAGTTTATGACCTTTGGAAGAAGGGGCAGGCAACTCAGGAGGACTGAAAAGATCTCATGAGGTTATGCAGGGAGAGAATAAGAAGGGCCAAAGCCCAACCAGGACTTAATTTGGCTACTGCCATAAAAAAACCTTCTTTGCCTCAGTCTTTAGTATAGTAACACCAGTTGTTCTGGGGGTACCCAGGCCCCTCAACTGGAAGACTCATGGGGAGCAGAATGAAGCCCCCATAATCCAAGGGGAAATGGTTAGCGACCTGCTACACCACTTAGACACACACAAATCTATGGGGCCGGATGGGATCCACCCAAGCGGATGATCTCGAGTGGCATCATGTGGCACGTACAGGACAACCAGATGATCAGGCCCAGTCCGCATGGGTTTAGGAAAGGCAAGTCCTGCTTGACTAACCTGATCTCATTCTATGACAAGGTCATCCGCTTAGAGGATGAGGGAAAGGCTGTGGATGTTGTCTACCTGGACTTTAGTAAGGCCTTTGACACCATTGCCCAAAGCATTCTCCTGGAGAAACTGGCTGCTCATGCCTTGGATGGGCGTACACTTTGCTGGGTAAAAAACTGGCTGGATGGCCGAGCCCAGAGAGTTGTGGTGAATGGAGTGAAATCCAGTTGGCGGCCAGTCACGAGCGGTGTTCCCCAGGGCTCACTATTGGGGCCAATTCTGTTTAATGTCTTTATCAATGATCTGGATGAGGGGATTGAGTGCACCCTCAGTAAGTTTGCAGACCACACCAAGTTGGGCGGGAGTGTTGATCTGCTTGAGGGTAGGAAGGCTCTGCAGAGGGATCTGGACAGGCTGGATTAATGGGCCGAGGTCAATTGTGTGAGGTTCAACAAGGCCAAGTGTCGGGTCCTGCACTTGGGTCACAACAACCCCATGCAACGCTACAGGCTTGGGGAAGAGTGGCTGGAAAGCTGCCTGGAGGACAAGGACCTGGGGGTGTTGGTTGACAGCCGGCTGAACATGAGCCAGCAGTGTGCCCAGGTGGCCAAGAAGGCCAATGGCATCCTGGCTTGTATCAGGAATAGTGGGGCCAGCAGGAGTAGGGAAGTGATTGTCCCTTCGTACTTGGCACTGGTGAGGCTGCACCTCAAATACTGTGTTCAG
Source organism: Fregata magnificens (assembly GCA_013389945.1). NCBI lineage: Eukaryota > Metazoa > Chordata > Aves > Suliformes > Fregatidae > Fregata > Fregata magnificens. The sequence goes on along the minus strand of WAAD01003659.1, from coordinate 1,025 downwards.
TTTTGGGCCCCTCAGTACAAGAAAGACATTGAGGTGCTGGGGCATGTCCAGAGAAGGGCAACGAGGCTGGTGAAGGGTCTAGAAAACAAGTCTTATGAGGAGTGGCTGAGGGAACTGGGGTTGTTTAGGCTGGAGAAGAGGAGGCTGAGGGGAGACCTTCTCACTCTCTACAACTACCTGAAAGGAGGTTGTAGTGAGGTGGGTGTCGGTCTCTTTTCCCAAGTAGCAAGTGATAGGACAAGAGGGAACAGCCTCAAGTTGCACCAGGGGAGGTTTAGATTGGATATTAGGAAATATTACTTCACTGAAAGGGTTGTCAAGCATCGGAACAGGCTGCCCAGGGAAGTGGATGAGTTACCACCCCTGGAGGTATTTAAAAGATGTGTAGACGTGGTGCTTTAGTGGTGCTTTAGTGGTGGAGTTGGAAGTGTTAGGTTAATGGTTGGACTCGATGATCTTAGAGGTCTTTTCCAATCTAAATGATTCTATGATTCTGTGTTTCTATGTACATGTTTGTCCTTTCCTTGTGTATTCTTCCATTATGGACACAGTTGCACCTAACAAAGCAAGTACCATGAAGCTCCCCACTCTTTCATTTTAGGCTTCACTGGGCAGCAAGTTCAAGCTACCCTAATGCTACAGCTCAATGAGCTGTGCAGCAGCGTGAGCCACAAGGTATCATGGGAGGACTGGAAATTTGCTGTTTGTTGCCCCTGGTCCTCTGTCAGCATTGACTTCAGTCTCATAGTGTTTCTGTGAATGAGAGCACTTTTCCCCAGCTCAGCCATGGGAAAGGAAGGGAATATCCTACATGTCATTTATCCTCGTTTTGAATAAAATTTTGAATAAAAATATTACAGGGTCCAAATATGACCACTTTTTACTGTGTGCTTTTTCTCTGGCTTTGATTTGGTGTGTAAAAGAGAAATCCTTTTCTTCACTTACTTAAATTTTACTAATTCCACATTGACCATGTGGAAGATAGAGCAAGACTTATAGAATCATAGAATCATAGAATCATTAAG
>WAAD01003657.1:8046-20407 GCA_013389945.1 Fregata magnificens | reverse complement strand
GTTATTCTTTGTCAAGAAGTTAGAGCTTATATTAATCTTTATAAATTTTTCTTCCCACTTCTCTCTTTTTTCTAAAAAGAAGAAATGGAGTAGCTTTATAGGGAGCCAGGACATCATGTTACTATGTTTTAGAGGTAGGTCTTGGGGAAAAAAAAAAATGCTAGCTACTTGATGTGTAGTTATTTTTAGAAGCTGAATATATCATCAGAAAAGTCTGTTCTGCATTCCCAGAGCCAAGACGATATGTCACACTTGGATTGGATGCTTTTCTGAAGCCTGTGGGCAGGGATCCACTAGTGACGGTGCATATCAGCACTGAATCTGAACAGGAGGGCTATAGTGCAAACTACAAAATTACTTCAGGCAGCCAGAAAACATACTGGAGAAAAGAAAATGTTGAAATGGCTTTCTTTGTATTCATTCCTGTCCTTCTTACCAAGAAAGGCAGAATGGGAATACGCTGCTAGTAGCTAGATCACTGGGATAAAAGCAGAGAAGCTTAATGTGGCTTATTACAGGAACAGAAGCTTAAACACAGTTTGTCCTCTTAGCAGGAAGAGAAGCAATCATCTAGAGGATAGGCAGCTAGCATCATTGAAAAGGCATTAAATTAAAAGAAAATTAACTGTAACTACTGGAGGACCTTGCAGTCACATTACAAGTCAGGCACTCAAAATAGTGCCCAGCATACAATTTCAATCTTGGTTCCAGAAGGAGTAGAACTGCTTCAAGTGGAACAGTAATGCATTTGAGTGCTACCACTAAGACACCAATTACAGCCTCAGGCTAAATACTTGCACCTCAAAAAACCCTCCAACACACTGACTTGCTAATGTAAATGCACCCATAATTCTCCTCTGGGACCTTTGGAAAGGTACCCTCTTCCCTCACCCCTGAGATTTTTGATTTGGATCTCAGTCCTGTTATGAGCAAACTCTTTCACTTCTGTTGGAACCTCCCAGACTGAAAGGGTTTGCTTCATAGCCCCAGCACTCCAGCTATGAGGTACATAGTTGTTTTTGGAGAGGAATCATCTCACTCTCCCAGCAGAAGTTCAGCCTGACCTAGAGGGGAGAAGATGAGGCTATGTGAACATGCATCCAGTGCAACTGTCTTCAAACAGCAAACTGAAAACACATTAAAGTTGTATCATTTGTTGCATGATGAAAATAAGAAACATAAGTGTCTTATTTAGTATAAAATACTGATATTTAACAATAATTAACCACAGCACTAATAAATGTGAAGAGAAATTTTTCAACTGTCTATTCTACCTGCAATACTAGCAGTCTTAGATAAGATGCTCTGGAATTGCGTATTTATGAAAATAATCTTGATATAACTGGTAGTGCGAATATCTGGAGAGATGATTCACATCAAACATTACGTTAATTGCTATAACCCTGTAAGAAGGATTAGCATAGAAGTAGAGGGACAGTGCTGTTCCAGATCAAAGCCAACCATTCTTGTTTTCAAGCCTTGAAATTAAAGTCTCTTCGGTATCGATCTTCTAGTGGATCAAGCACAGGATGGGAGGCTAGCTACTGTCTCCTCCACTCCATAAAACCACACTAAATAAACTTTTTGGCCACATACCCACAATGAATAAGAATTGAAGTTTTGTTATCATAGTGAATTTCAGTTTGGACAATATATGCTGAATTGTTCAGTCAACCCCAGCGGATTTTCTGTTTTCGAACAGTACAACAGAGACTTTCCAAACTTAAAAAGTATCAACTCTAACATGGGCTGAAGCTAAATTGTACTGATAAATAGAACAGTATATCAATATATCACCGTATTAGTATGATTGTGGACTGATCTCAGAAAAAGAAGTAATGCTATCAGAGAGTACAAATGACTAGGACTTGGTATGATTTGTATACAAAGAGATAAAAATCCCAAATATTATCTACTTGATTCTATGAAACAGACAATTATATAAGTGAAGTAAGTGGAATCAAACCAGCATGGAATGAAAAGCTAATTAGAAAAAGGTGAGCAATGATAGGAATTAAGTGCATTTCTGGAATCTAACTTGTCAAAAAAGCTGCCACTGAGAAAAAACACACACACCCACACAGAGAGTGAGAAATACGTTCTGTAACAACTGAAACTCAGGATGCAGTCACACAGTTGCTAGATCAAGAATTTTAAAGTCAGGATGTCCAGTAAACAACCCAGGAGTCTTAAAAGAGCTAACAAAAGCTAAACATTTTATGCATATTTTTAATAACTCCAAAAGACAGGAAATGTCTGGATGACTGGGAAAAAAAGCTGTGCTAATATTTTTTGAAGAATAAATGGAAAGCAACTGTAGAAATGGTAGCCAGTAATCATTCTCAGTCAGAATAACCAAACAGCTCCTAGCAGAACCCAAAGTAAAAGAACTATAGAATGCAAAACCAATAAAGTTCTTTTTATGGAAATCAGAGACTGCAAAACAAACATGTTATCTTTGATGCCCTTACGAGTTTGGGGAACAGTGGCGATATCTTTAATGCAGTGTATTAGTAAGGCAAAACTCTGCAGACTTAATACTGGGTCACACTTAAGAACCCCTGTTTATTCTTTTTGGTCTGCTCCCAACCATGCTTCTGCTTCCTCAACAAATCCATACTCAAATCCAGCATCAGTGTTTCTAGTCCCTAATTTGGTTCCTCAGCTCCTGCCATCGCTGTGCTAATATTTCAGCTTCTCTAATTTAACATAGACAGACTGGATTTTCTTAGGTTGACCTGACCACTGTAATGACCAATATTATCACTTTCTCCTGCTGAGCCTGCCAGGTCTCCACGGATACAAATATCCTCAGTGTTCTAATTTCACTTTTTGTCATGCCTTTGTCCAGGTTATACAAGCCTTTCCAAATGTTGTCTTTCTATTTCTTTGCTGCTAGTTTATAATATATGATTAATTAATGGAATCTATTAATTTCTGTCTCTGATTGAGACTGTTTTAAGTGTAATTAATGTCTACAGCTTAAACACCAGCAGGTTTGGTGTTTTGATATAAGCAGCCAGGATCTCCCATTCCCTCACTTACCTCAGTGATTCACACCCATCTTTGAGCCACTTAAAGTTACACACGCAGAGGTGTGTAGCTCTGTGTATTACATTCTAGCCTCTGCTCTTCCATTTGTTCTCAAGAAATTTACAAAAGCATAGTATTTTAGCTTCTTACCTCACAGTTAAATTTGTTTGAATTTAGTAAATTGGTTTAAAACTATTGAGAAAATGATTGACAGGCAGACTCATATCTAACACAATGGTACATGCCTGCTCGCCTTTGGAAATCAGACTGAAAAACTACCAAGACCATAATGCCCGTCAGCAGCAGTTCCCAAGTTGCTGTTCTTCTTTTATTGCAACTATCCGTAGTATGTTCTTTGCTTGCTGTGGACTGCTCTTAGGGTACGCAGGCAGAAGCAGAAACTTTAAAGGAATTCATTTTGGGAGTCACTGCAGGCTCCCCAAAGGAAGCAGAGTAAAAGGAAACAAAACGCATGGAGGGAAAAGCACTACTTCTGCATTAGCGTCGCACAAGCACAGACAGTGGGTTAGCTGGAGGACTAGAAAGGAGCGTGTCTCCAGACTGCAGGATCAGACATTGTGACGATTATTGGACTGCACGGTGGCCCTCTGTTTCCCTGATTTTAGCATTGGACCCTCCTTGAAACAGATGAAATATTTGCAGTGTTGGAAGCAAAGTACAATAACTAGAGGCGTTAATGAGGTAGTAAATGTAGGAATGTAAATTGCAGTCCTATTTATTGAAGCCAACCTATAGATAAGGACAGTGCTATCCCATTCAGACAGCATACCGAAGAATAACAGACAAGATCCACAAAAATCAGCAAAAAATAATTTTCGGACTGCCCTCCAAATTAGGGTAGTTCACTTTGTGTGCTGACAGCAATACTTCCTCTGCTCACCTCTGGCTCTAGGTCAGTTGCTCATGCACAGCAGAGTTGCCAGTGTGTTAAAAAGCAATCATACCACTACGCTTCCAAATACCCGTAGATTTTGTTAAGTGTCTGTGATGTTGAGATCTCAATTAATGACCTGTTTATTATGCAGCATTGCTGGACAGGATCATCTTCCATTTTATACCTAAGAAATTAAGGCCAAACCACTTGTCAGAGGTACTGTGCATTATTAAATGATCAGAGCCTCTCAAATTCTAAAAATGTTATGAGGAACAAAAGATCTCTCTCACTCACAAAAAGACAGGCAGTCCTTGGCAGTCCTTGCCATCATTTATGGCAGCAGCAGAATTCCAGTGACCATGCTTAGAAAACCGTACACTGAATTTAGCAAGGAGTTCAAGTATTATTTAAATCTACCATAAAAATGGAAGGATTTATTAGCCTCATTTATACACACAGTGAAACCTCAGTGGGTCTTCCTAGAAGAGGATTTTACCTGAACTTCAGCTGCATAAAATACCCAGAATTGCCCCTCGGTCCTTTCTTTGACATTTGCAGCGGGGTATCAGCCTAGGAGATTCAGCATTTCCAGTTTCAGTGCTCAAGAGTGATGACCCATTGTTTATCTAGTCAGACTAGGATCTTTGTTTGGTTTTGATGAATTACATAATAACTATAATCAAAAGTTGAGGATGTTTCATAGGCAAGAAAACACAGGCAAAAGCTTTTGTGTAGCAGTAAGTGCAGGTAATTAATTATCACCCATTCTTCCCTTTATTTGGCAAAGCTGCCAAATGGGGATGTGAGGAAAGACTCCTCCTGTCACTTGCTGGTTGCAATGTTTCCCCAGAGCCAAATCCAGAGGTAATTTCCTGATAGTAGGCTTGGGAAGCAGAACATTTCCTTGTTCCTGATATGCAGTTACAAGTATTTCTTTGTGGTAAAACTTTCTCTTGGTTACTTTAGTCCTTTTTTTCTTGGTGGCTGGCTTTCTGCAAACTCGCTCCCCTCCAGGCACAGCTGGGTGGAGTCTTCTTCCCATGGTGGTCTGAGGTTGGGAAAGGAGGGACAGCAGGCAACAACTTCAGTTTTTATCTTCTCATTGCTTTGGCTTTTAAGGACATGTGTTGTGTGTTAAGGATAATAAGGAGTTGGCCATGTGCTCCCATTCGATGGTGCCCTCTGGTGCTCCATTATCAGGACTTTGATTGCAATTACACTAATTAATCTAAGGAATGGGGGAAAAGAGGATGAAGGTTTGGTGGTTTTGGTTTTTAATTCTTCTGAAGCCATAATGTACAAATCTCTGGTAGTCTTTAATAGTTGAGGTTTTCTTCTATATTCTTGGGATTTAACAAGTTTGCAGCATAGCGGTTTTGAGCAACCATGCTGTATGATAGACAAACAGTGGATCATGGATGAAATATGCCCTTTAAAAAGGTTTCTGAGTGCAACCTCTTTTGCTGTAGTCTTTATTAAATATAACATGTATAGCCTGTGCCCTGGCCATATCAAGGCATTCCTGCAATGCACTCTTTCCTTTTATCCAAATGATGCCTCAAAAGAACATGGGAGGGGGAGGTTTCCCAAATCCTGGCAGTGGTGCTTATTCCCAGCTGGTTTTCCCTGCCACTTCTGAGCGGTTGGTTAGGGAACAGAGTGTGTGAGCTGCCCTGTTGCAGACAAGAAGCAAGTCCACTGCATGTAGGAAGCGTTGGGCTTACTGCACGGGGTGGAGGGCTGGTGATCTATGGAGGAACAGTAGAGTACAGCTGATTCCCAATGTTGGTGTTTACCAGCCAAGAGAGGTAAAATTCTAAATTAGGAATAGAAAAGGAATAGCTATTGAACTTTTTACAAACAAAAAATTTGGCTGCTTCTGAAGTTGTCAGTTTGTAGCATAGCTGTACAGTTAGCATGGAAAGCATATTTAACACAAATCAGTCTACCTGATAGCAAAGCAGATAATATTTTATTTTTTTTTTTTTTTTCCCTGCCGAGAGGAACACTTCTGTACCAGACCAGCAATGCAGGCTCCCTCTGGTGGCTATTTTCCATAATTGACAGCTTTTTCCCCAAGAAAGAATCAGTGTAGTCCAACTGATTGGAGTTAACCTGATGAGGTAGAACCTGTGTTTGAGAGCACGTAGGTTTAGGAAGCTATAATTTTTCTGTAAAGCACTGATCAACAAATGCTTTTACTATGAGTAACTTTAAAGACTCGGGGGTTGTACAGGCTTTATGTTGTTGCTATGCAAACCGTGAAAGCATATAGAAATGTTCAGGTTTTAAATTAAAGCCTTTTAAAATAAGTATATTAACTATGAAATAATGTAATTTTATTTCATAATGTTAAAAAATGCTGAATTTTAATTCCATCCCTGCTGTATTTGGAAAATTACCATCCTTGTAATTACTTCAAAGTAGCTATTTACTTATGGAGATATAGGAATAAAATGAGGCTTAGAATGTAAGATTAAAAGATTTTTAAAACAAACAAACAAAAAGCATAAATACTTGCCAAAGCTGATCTTGGACATGCATCCATGTTGAGAACATGTCTTACAGCTCAACAAGACCTCTAAATTAAATAAACAAACAAAACCCCCCTCAAAAGCCCAAAGCAAAAGCCCAGATGATTGTATAACTAACATGATTACACAGCTTCCAGCAGTTGTGCTAGGCTATTCAGCCTTAATCCCATGTGGACATACCCACAACCTACCAGATTTTGACTTAAGTAGTTAAAATTTCCTAAAAGGCTAAATATAGCCTCCTAGTTAGGAAATGCTATTTGTGTTAGAACCTTCTAGCAGGTCAGAAGCAAGCATTTAGTTGAAATAGGTAACCTGAGTATATATCAGACTGCAATTAACACCGGTGAAGTCTAACTTAGTCTGACAGCTCCTGGTGCCTACACCAACAGAAATGAGGCTTGATGAGGAAATGGTATTTGTTAATGTCATCTAAATGTTGTGTTATTGATATAAATCTTATCAGAACTGCAAAAGCAATGAGGACTTTGATAGTACCCAGTTTTGGCTGCAAATATTTTGCTACAGCGGAACAAACTGTTTTTGCATACGTTTCAACTTTTTTTTTTTTCTTCAAGTTTTAATCTCACCAAATACTACATTAAAGGACTTGTCCCTCAGCCTTTGTAAGGAATGTTTCCTAGTTCTGAGGTAACCCTTTGTGAAGCTTAAGCCCTTATTCAGTCTAATATTTCATAGTGTTACAAACTGTTAAAAGTTATTTCAGGATTGTTTCTCTGCTTCTTGTCCTCTCTCCCTTAAAATGTGCTGGAATTGTCAGAATATTATTACAGCAAGTTGTGACTTTAAGAAATGTTCTTCTGTCAGTTTGGTTTTTTTTTTTTTCTATTTTAGGCCAGTCTCTCTAGAATCCTTACCTAACCTTTACAGTACTTGAGAAGGGGAGTGGGGGGAAATGGTTGCTAGGATACTTGCAAAAAGGCAAATTAGCTGCACTAGAAATAAAACAAAAGGATTAAAAAATCTCTAACCTTTTGAGTTAAACATCCAGTTTCAACAACTGCCGAGATTTCTTGGTTCTTCTCTTTGAGACAAAGAAATGCAAAATGTTAATAGAATCCCGATTTCACAGGCATATGGGATTTTAAAGCATTGTCCTAGTGAATCAAGTTTAAGATATGCCAAACTGTGTGGTAAGTTTCTCTTGCTGTTTTCAGAAGACTTGATTACTATTTTATAAGTCTTTTGATATTTTTCTTTTTCTATCCATGTTTGGATGTGGAGCTTCAGAGTTCTAGGTCTTTCATAAAACACTGAGCTCCCAGGTGAACAAAGCTGACTCCCTGAAACCAAGTAGAATCTAAGGCTTCAGTGAAAGACTTACTCTTTGACAGTGCTGTTTAATTCTCATTTTACATTATTTTAGTTCTACTGAGCTTTTCTCCATTTGTAGCTTTGGCAGTAAAAATTCAACAAGAAAAATAAAGCTGAAGATCTAGATGCTTTTCCTTCACTAAAATATACATCGACTTGATTTAAACTCTGACAAGAAATCATTCCTTGAATATTTTTCTGCATCTTTAGCGTAGTAAAATTCCTGCTTATTTCAAGAAAATATCTTTTTACATATTCAAATCCATTGCAACAGAAAGCTGTCTGTAATTGCCACTACTATGCATTAACTCTGAGGTAGAGCAAGTACTCATAGAAAACTATCAGAATTATTAAAGCACATCATTTTTAGGGCTTCCTTTTCCACTGAGACATGCGGGTTTTGATCAGATTAATGCAAAGAATGAAGCCATCATTACTCTCTATAGTGATCTACCACCATCTGGCCCCTACAAATTTTGGATGCAATCATGCTTTGTAGACTAGCAAGTACATCTGCATTAATGGCCCTTTCTTCTTTCCTTTTTACCCTGAATAATACCTGAAGCATAACCGTTGCCTTTACTATGTATGTGGGAGATCTTCTGGAACACAAGACAGCTTGGGCATTTTCTGTGTTTAGGTCCAGAGAGATGACTACACAATACTTACTCCGAAGATGTTAATGGTCAGCTAGAGGAAACAGAAGACAGAGTAGTGTTAAGCTTCAGCAAGTCAATATTCTTCATGAAAATGTAGCAGGAAGAGCCCCTCGCTGTTAAGTCACAGATGGGAAGAATTGTCTGGCCTCAGTGCATGATTAAAGAAGGAGGTGAATGCATGCCAGCTGTCTACACTGCAGATGCTATATAATAAAATGCACCTCTGTTTCTTCACGTTGTCAAAAACTGTCAGAATTCAGTGTTCCTGAATAGCTAGGGATAACTTTAAAAACTTCAAGGGAAGAAGAATACTGCCAGTTTCATAATCAATTCCCATGACTCTTCCATTCTGATGTCTGATGCCAGTAAGGATTTGTTCTGCCACCCCCTCTGATGCCACATAAGTCACAGATGAAAGATTAGGAATTCCTTACTTACAGAAGGAACTGGGGATTATTATACTGCTCTGGCTTGACTATTTCCTTTCTCCAGCCGAGTCAATACACAATATTTCACATAAGAAAGATGTATACCAGGAGCCTTCCCTCATGTAACTATTTTCTTATTTAGCTCTTTGACTCTTTTTCAGCCATATGTTTTCCTTCCTCTTCTGTTTACCCTTACGTGACTTGCAAGAATAAGCTTGCAGGTTTGGTTATTTTTATTTTTTTTTAATTGAAAAGAAAAAAAGCATAATAGTTGCCTGCATAAATGGAACTGGGATGCCAATCTGAGATGGCAAATTGGTAAGAATCCAAATGCAGCTGCATAAAGACAGCAAACAGCAAATTGGAATGGAAACACATTTGGATAATTACAAACATGCCAAAACAGGAAATGTAAATATGTGTGTAAAAAAAAAAAAAAAAAGGAATACTGTTGCCTTTCTGCAGTACCTGCTGAATGAAAAACACACAGGCTATAATACTACAAAGCTCAAGATTTACAAAGGAAAGTAGGTTGTATGAATTAAGAAGTACTGTGGTCTAACAGGTAGATAATTTTATAATAACTCCAGAAAACCAGTGTCAGGGCATTACAAGGGCTTGCTACTCCGTAAGGGATGGAAAGCAAAAATATGCCCCACATCAAAAGACCCTCATCAGCCAGGGCCCTGTCCCACAGCACCCAAGTAAGGCAAGCAGACAGACCCAGAGACGGTAGTCAGGGTCAGCCAGAAGCCCAGATCTTCAGACAAGTGCATGGTAATGAAGTGTGTTCAGGATCAGGCTGGGAACACAAGTTCCCAAGTCAGGGTCAGAATCAGATCTAATGATGGTAAGCAGGGTCAGATATTAGCAGTAATTACCAGATACATCCAGAGCAAATTAGGCAGGTCCTAGGTCAAGCTGAGAAGTCAGTCTGCAGGTCAAGTTTTAGATCTGCAGCATCTATGGCTAGGCACAACTACAACAGAGCTGGAGACAAACATTCCTACAGCATAGCTCAGGGTGAGACTAAGAGCCAGGCCTGAGCTTAAATGGAGCTCCTGGGCCCATGGACAGGGGATGTGAACAGAGGCCTCTGGTGAGGCTGGCTAGGGCAGTTAAGGCATACTTGAGCACTCAAACTGAAGAGCTCCGGGTCATTCAATATTATTAAATTCATATTATCTTAGAAGTTCAGCATGAATGCTGAAGAAAAATAAACATATTTGGGAGCTAGGGATACTACAGCCTCGATCATCTGAATGCTAATGAAATACTGGGACTAAAACTTGGCTGACAGTACAATATCAGTATAGCAGATGTTGTGGACACGACCTTATTTTAACAATGTGGAATTGCAGATAACAGAGGTTAAAAGAAATCAAATCTGTATGGACTTATACACTCCCAGATGAATGACATTTACATCAGAAATGAATCAGATATTCGAATTCTGCCACCATCTAAACTTGCATTTCAGAACTAGCAAAAGCTTTCCAGAACGACTGTATTCTTTAGTCTGCTTGAACTTGTGGTTAATGAATGCAGCTTTATTTTTTTTTTTAAATAATGTTAAAATAAAAGCTTAAGATATTTAACAAATAATACACTGTACCTCAGGAACTCAACAATCTTAGGAAAAATATTAAGGCTATTTAGAAACTACTATGTATAAAGCAAAATTTCACTAAATTTTCTATTCTAAAATACATGAAATGCCTTCTTCTTAAAGAGGGTATGTATGGTATTCTGTGCAAGATGCTGGTTCCTGAAATACTTTGACTGTTTAATTTTTTTTCTGTAGTGATCCTCATTTCATTTAGCATGCATTTTAGAAGGCATTAAATAGAATACATATTCTTTACACAGCAAGTAGACTTTCGATATGCCAGACTTTTTTTTTTTTTTGTAATATTAATAATTCAAGTCATCAGAGTACTTGATTAAGCCTCTATGAATTTCAAATTATTTGTTAGGTAACTGGAGGAGTTCTTCAGAATATCTATTTCTGTCCTAGAGTCATAAGATACAAATGACTGGTGTCACTCTTGTTCAGTCAAAAAGGTAGAAAGACAGCAAATGAACTTTAATTAATTTAGCCTTATCTAAACATGTGGGTCCTCTCCTGGGGAAAAGGGAAAACTTGAAAATATAGTAGGCATGGCCATAGATAAACTTTTAGAAATAATTTCGAAGTCAGATGTGTCTTGGGGGAAAAAAAATGCATTTATAGCATGAACTTATTCTCCAGAATTGAACTCCTGATGCTACAGTTTTATGATACACTATCGTTACAGTGAAATCCAACATAGCTATGTTGTTCTATATACAAATGTGAAATAAGATTTGGGAGGATCTAGCAGTTTGCAGCCAGATAACGGATTTCAGTATAAATAAGAAAACGATAAACCTACTAGGAAACATAACTTGGGAACCTGGTTTCTTTCTGTTGAAACTTCTTCAGTTTTTAATCAGACTATAAGTCTTCTCCAAGCAGTGTTATTAGTGAATGTACTGAACCATAAGGAAGGTAGATTGCAGTGAGGCTGAATATGTATATTCAGAGGTATAATAATTCCCATTGATTATTTGCTGTGGTATTCTTGCACGTTTAACCATTGTCTTAATACAGACTTAGTTTCAATAGAAAATGAAGAATGAAACTAATTTACACCTAGTTTGTTAGAAGGTCATTGCTTTCTGTTACCTAAAAATGGTGTGCAATGCAGATATTAAGACTGACTTGATTTGCAAACCATAGTCTAAGAATTTTAAGTACAGCCTCATGAGAAAGCTTTGACATGTTAACAATTTGAGTATATCCTCCCACAAGAAAGTCGTAACAATTTTCAGGTTGTTGAAATGCTGGTGGTTCACACTTAAGCATAACAAAATGATACCTGGGTTTCTCTGAGGAGTGGACACTTTTGTAGCCAGAAAACAGCATATGCAAAAACTATGCATTAAACCATTTAAAAATATGTTGCAGTGATACCACCACTGTACACTATCAAGTACTTTTCTCCTGTAATCAGAATGTGATGCAAAGGAACTGTTTTGGAGATATTCATAGAATCATAGAATCATTAAGGTTGGAAAAGACCTCTAAGATCATCAAGTCCAACCGTCAACCCAACACCACCATGCCTCCTAAACCAGGCCCTGGAGTGCCACGTCTACACCTTTTTTGAACGCCTCCAGGGTTGACTCCACCACCTCTCTGGGCAGCCTGTTCCAATGCCTAACCACTCTTTCGGCAAAAAAATTCTTCCTGATGTCCATTCTAAACCTCCCCTGACGCAACTTGAGGCCATTTCTTCTTGTCTTATTGCTAGTTACTTGGGGGAAGAGACCAACACCCACCTCGCTACAACCTCCTTTCAGGTAGTTGTAGAGAGCGATAAGGTCTCCCCTTAGCCTCCTCTTCTCCAAGGTAAACAGCCCCAGTTCCCTCAGCCGCTCCTCATAAGACTTGTT
>WAAD01003643.1:45393-56336 GCA_013389945.1 Fregata magnificens | reverse complement strand
AAAAAAAAAAAGGGGAGTACAGTACTATCCTAGGAGTATATGGAGCAGAAATCCAGAAAAGAAAGATAAAAGAGCCTGTGCTATTTCATAACGCACTCTGTCTGGAATACTTTTGCCCGATACCCATGTGAGATGAAGTGAAAATGGAACAGTGCATGGGTGAATGGGGCAAGCAAGGATAAAAACTGTAACTGGGCAAAACCTGCTCATTGTTTTTAAAATACGATTAAGTATATTTACAAAAGGGACTGCAAGATGTTCTGACTGTGGTAGATACTGGACATGATTATTCAGGAGGCATAATCTAGTAATACAGTGGTTTTAGCAAATCATTAAAATTCTTTTTGCTCCCCATATGCATTCCCTATATTCCTCTAAATTATAACAAACTATTAACAACAAAAGCTCTCTGAAGGACTGTATTTTCATTCAAAAGTGTTTTTGCATGAGAAACATGGTGTCTCCTCACTAAAGAATTACCAGTTTATTATACTTTTTCATATGAAGTATCACTTTGGTGGAGATGTCTCTATGTAAAAATTAATTGTATTGTACAGTACTAGTTTTCTGATGAGGCTGTTAAACTTTATGCTGGGTTTTTGGCCTTCCCTTGAAAACACAGGAATCTGAAGACAAACCGGTAGAGATTAACGGCAGCTGAAAATATACTGGTTTCTAAAGAACTCAGGGGATTATGAATAACTAAATTAAAATTCCACAAGAAAACATCTGAGGAAAGAATATAATAAGCATTTCCATGTGTATTAAACAGCATCTACTCTGTATTATGCTGAATACTTTAAAAAATTATATCCCAGATCCGTGCTGGAGGGTATGTGACTATGAAACGCAAACTCTGCAATATGAGAGCCACTCGTCTGTCCACCTGTCTGTCTGTCTCTCTCATTCCCTCTCTCTCTCCAGCAATTCCTAGAAAACAGGGAAGATTCTTCTAGTACCAATTTATATGCATATCCACATGTTAAAAGCAAGTTCAAAGGAGCTGGAAAGTGGACTATTCATTAACAGTAGCCTTGTAATAGTCTTGTTGCACCTTGTACACAGTGTTATTAAGAGGGATTTGGCATGCAGTAATTTTACAAATGTCTTTAAAATGTAAGATAGAAAAGATTTTTTTTCTTGGTCTACTACTCTGAAACTATTATAAGCGTATAAACAGAATATCAAACAACAGCAGTGTGCATAAAGGAAGGACATTTTTTGTTTCACTTCTCCCTGTTAAATCTTGGTAAAGCTATAAAAAAATCTGTCACAGAAAGCAACTAACTACCATGGTAAACCTTTGTAAAATTCAAAAACCCTAAACCTACAATAATCCTAATCTGAACAGCTAATCACAGTGTGAAGCTATCATAATGCATATCCAATTATAATCAGCATTATCATAATGTCACTGTCATTAATCTTCTGTGCTATTTCTCATTATTTCTAGAGACACTGCTAAAAGCAAAACCTTGAAGCTATTTACAGGAGATGGGAAGTTTCAGCACTTGTATTGCTCAAAATTTTCTATGACATCCCCTACTTTCAGGAATTTCCAATTTTGCCAGTAATTTTTCAACAAAAAATTCTTTCACCTGTTTTCTAGTTGAGGTTTGTTGTTTAAGTATGCAAAAATTGTTCATATATTCCATTCCAGACTGAAATTAGACAGGGAAAGGCAGGAAAAGATTTGCTTTGCCAAAGCTTTACAAATTCCTTCTCCAGTCTCATCAGATAACTTGTCACTTCACACTCTGGAGCAGCAAACTGAAATGTGTAAACAAAGCTGCTTTTTGTGGTTCCTAGAAAAAAAGTACTGACTCTGAACAAAACACAAACGCTTCTGGAAGGCTTCTCTCCTGACACACACTGTGGAAATGAATTTGGCAACTAGATGCTCCAAGAAATCCCTCAGTGCCTGAACATGCCCTGGTTCAAGGCTACCATGGTTAAACCGGGCATTAGTAGGGCCTGTAGCGATAGGACAAGGGGTAATGGTTTTAAACTAAAAGAGGACAGATTCAGACTAGATATAAGGAAGAATTTTTTTATAATGAGGGTGGTGAAACACTGGAACAGGTTGCCCAGAGAGGTGGTAGATGCCCCATTCCTGGAAACAGTCAAGGTCACGTTGGACGGGGCTCTGAGCAACCTGATCTAGCTGAAGATGTCCCTGCTTATTGCAGGGCGATTGGACTAGGTGACCTTTAAAGGTCCCTTCCAACCCAAAACATTTAATGACTCTATGATCCCCTGGGGTATGCCTTCTCGCCGCTCAGCCTCTCAGAAATGTGAGCAATAACCAACGCTGTAAGAAAAGCCCAAGTATCTGTCATTTTAACATGTCAATTTAGATTTCAGCTTGGAACGAAACATATATTGGGGTGGAAAGTCTACAGGAAAGCTGACATGGACCTGGTAAACTGGAGAGAGGTGTAGGAGGGAAGAAAGGTGTGTGGGGCCAACATGGACAGCTTATTAATGGAAACCACACCTAAGAAAAAGGCAGAAAAAAGAGTGGGAAGACTGGGTAAGAGAAGTAGAAGATGAGGAGGAACGCTAAGCATATAGGGCAGGGACGGAGAGCCTTGCATCAGGGAGGTAAGGAGAAGAAAGCGGGCAGCTGATGCATGGGAGCCTCCTGAGTAGCTCTGCATGGATGCCCAGCACATCCATCTTTATCCATACCCATCCTGGGCCTCTTCTCAGGCCTGGAGGGAGGGTGGCTCAAAATGGTCTTAATTTTCCCTCTCTTATTGCAGGCACTGAGAGCCAAGGATAGAGATGAGAATGAACTTGAAACACTAACAAGTTTTCAAAAAGCAAAAAGAAAAGGGCAATGGAAAAAGAGAGCCACCACCAAAATTGCAAGGCTTTTACTGGTCTCATAGCTTTCTGTCACAATGGTGCTGGCTGCTTCCTTTTCCTTTGCCCTGTATCCAGCATCTCGTGAGGAGAGGGGATGACTGCTGCTTGGCCTCTGTGGCAGGTCAGGCTGGTAACAGACTCAGAGAAGAAAACACTGGAAGAGGCTGAAAGAAATAGAATGATCCTGTAATAATGGCTGGTGTGCTCCCTAAGGACGGAAATCTTCCAGTGCCTTATTACTTGTGGTCCCATGAAAATCAGCGAGAGGCAAGTATAACACAAACAGCAGTGACAGCCTGGCTCTACACTGGAAGGTAGCCTTTCAGGAGACATCTTTGGAGATTTAAATCCAGTCAATGTGGCATTGACTTAATGGGATTTTTTTTAAATGTAAAAAACAGATTTCAGGATGGGAACATAATGCAATTGTTCTGAATCCCAGTGCTGAAACAGTTAACATATTCTGCATTACAGTATATCATCCGAAGAAAACAGGTGAGGGAAACAGTTGTCCTTAATTTATCAACATGAATTAATTTAAATGTTTTTTAATTTGATCTCCACACTACAACTGGCATTTGAGAGGAAAACAATGTATGTTGAAAATATCTACCTGAAATACATTAAAAAAAAAAAAAGTATAAAGATGAGTTACTGAGAAAGAAAAATGTCAGATCCACCTGATGGAAAAAATGTTGGATAAGGAGATTGTGATCTCCCTAGAAGACAGAGAGAAACAGTAAGAGGAAGATAATAAAGAATAAAATACTACATTTAAAAACATATTAAATAATTTTAATTATAGAAAAATATGGGTGGATGTGACATTAAGAGTGTTATGACTTGAGAAATCTCAAGCCTGGGGGTTTTGTGTTGTTGTTTTTTTTTTTAATCATTCTTATTATAACTAATAAGACTGGAAGTTCAGTACTTACTTGTAAGAGAAAGTACTGTCAACTAAATAAAATTAATTTCTGGTCTTGTTGTTCATGGGATTTGGAAAATGTGAATGAAACCATCAGTATGTTGGGACTAGTAGACCAGACTTCCTGGGTAGCCATCACATTGCGTGAATAAATGCAGAATGAAAAAAAAGAAAAAAGAAGAAAATAATTTATATCTTTGTCTTTAAAAAAATATTTTCTGGTTTTAGCTTACACAATAAATCTGAATCGCAACTCTTTTAGCTGTGATTAATTTCACGGACTATTTTCCACCCTGTAGATTTGAAGCAAGGTACCATGAGAGGGGTTGTTTTAAGATAAGCTCTGAAGACAGTAACACACATCTGTGGTTCCACTGCAAACTACTACAGTCTAAAGTGTATGCATTACAGTATCGATAGCTGGTATGCCAGCCCATTAGAAACTGCAAACCAAAGGAATGCAGTCCTGTAAAAGACAAGTGATATACCTGAAAAGTCACATATGTATGGATTTGGTATGTGAACACACTTGTCTCTTAATGGATACAAACAAGTAAGTGCCTATGATTTTACAGTAAACTTTGAAAAATAATTTAAAATGGCATAAGAACACTGAAAAATAAACAAATAAAAACATGCATATGAGACTGTTGCACAGAGCTAGTTTCCACAGCTTTGCTCCCCCGGTACTGGAAGCCTCCTGCTCTTGGTTGTCCTTCTAGGAGTATTTCCTACCTCTTCAACCGCATCTTAAATTAGACTGCAACTCTAATCAGCATTGCTCTCCTGATCCGCATCTCCATAGGTCTTCACACAGTGGACCCCTGACCATACACAGTGCAACCTGGGGGCAGCAACAAACTCTGTAAACATGTGTTTCAGTGTACATACCTTCCCCCGGTCACAACGCCAAATAATTCCTGGCTGCAAGCCCATGTGGCATTGCAGCCTCAAGTTACTGCACTGCAACTCCTTAATCAACCATAAATTTCCTTTAAGCTATTAGAATGATTAACAAATTCAAAACATATTACTATGATCTTGCTATCTCTGTAGCGTTTAGAAATGATGTACTTCTTTCAGATGTTTTGCTTTTCTGTATTTTTCCTACTGCACAGTATGTGTCTATACTATAAGACATGAAAAAAGCTTTCATATCACACAGCTCATTAGAGGCTTAAATGAACCAGTTTTAGATGTATGATTTTGACCTCATTACTGTCCTCAATCAATGAAATAAAAATGGCAGTTGTCATAACATCGTATCTTGGATACATTACTCTGGGAATCTGCAATCAGAGTCTGCTGCTCAGATGGTAAAACTGCTATCGAATATATTTGCCAGTAGTAAGCCTGATTAAATAATAATAGAGAAAAAAGGATTTTTAGAACTCAATAAGCCAATCAAAGTATCTCTGAGCAAACTCAAGGGAACGATATATCCTACCTGCATCTTGTCGTAACCTTGGTCCATCTGCAAAACGCTGTAGAAAAAAAAATCCTCACCTGGCACAGTTCCTATGCCACTGCCTAAACACATCTTAACATGCTTGTATGTCACATGCTGGAAGTGTCACAACAAAAATGAGCATGTGTCTGAAGTGCTGCTCTAAAGGTGAAAGACATGCTTTGATTAAGATCAATGACGATTTTTTTAAACACTCCTTCAGAATGAGAATATCTCTTTTCTTCATTTTTCTCCACTTTTATGCCAGTCATACACTTAGCATGGGATGAACCACACTCTGGAGATGCCCCTTTCTCTCCACTGACTACAGAAGGAGCTGAGGTAACTAACTTAAGGCTTGACACTTAACCCTTAAACAACTTACTGCATTCTGCGTGCCTAGTACAAATGAGATGGATTATCTATGGCTGCACTCAATTTAAGAGTTTTCAGTTACATGTACTAGGTCATTTCCAGAACTTTACACTGCCGAATATATTACTATATAAGCAATCATTATTTGGATTTCTAAACATATACAGATATTTTCTATTGACTAAGCCTTTAGTTTGCACATATTTGTGAAGGTAATAAGCTGGTATACATATACCTTGCCCGTTACATCTACTGGACATAGAATGTATGTTATTATTGAGAGAGTTGAGTGACCAGTACTTACCCCAAAGGCTCTATAATTCATGAATAGTCCAGAGGTGACATATTTTCCCTTGTCATACGTGTTAAATATTTTAGCATACAGAACAAATTAGCAAACACTTAGTCAAGTTTCTGACAAGTCTGCCGAGCCAAAATTCTTCAAATTTTGCACTGTTCAAGTTATGCTATTCTTATTTATTGATTCAGTTGTACTTGGTGAATAGACTCTAACTGCTTTTTAATCCAGTTTCATTTTTATAATTGAAATAGTGGTATTTTTTTGTCCTGACAATTTAATATTTTCTGAGATGTGTGAAGTCATGTTATTAAACGATTCAATAGTGGTTTGTATATAATATTCTTTTCAGGTGAAACTATTCTTAAATATTCCTGTCTTCTGAATCACGTATCTCTACAGGATGCTGGGTTTTGATAGTTCTTTTACGATTTAGCCAAATATTCTTTCTTTCACTTTGTCATATATCAGTTAAATTCTACAAGCAAGGCTTCTGCTTGCTGCAATAAACAACTGGAAGATCGTACCTCCAATTTCTTTCATAATGTACTTCCAATTAGTGTCATAATGTTCTCTGCACACCTGTAGAGAAATGAAGCTTTGAACAGCGAGGCAGAGCGCAGGCAGAAGAAGAGACTTATCTGGATCTTCAGTCGCAGGTAGGGAAGAAACAACGTTTTACCTTTCTGTAGTCCTCTTCTCCCTTCCTTCATCTACTTTTTCTCCTCACAGACTCATGGAACAAGATGTCAACCCTCATCCATAGGAGACAGCATGGGAAGGTTTGGGCAGAGAAGGCTCTCCGTAGTTGAATGACTCCTGTCTACTCCTGCTCAGGTGAAAAGCTTCTTTCTAACAGAAGGTGAGCATTTGGCATTGCCATGTGTGTGCTTAGGCATACTATCTTCCTTAAAAGTAATTGCTTCAGAGTATCCTCAACTATGTTATGGGTCTATAGCATACAAATTGGGAGGGGATTTTTTTTGGCAGAAGATAAAGCTGACTTCTATCAGGCTGTTTTTAGCCTGGTTTCCTATGGAAACGGCTGCGCAACAATATAATACAGTCTGTGTGTCCTCTCCTTGTAATTTTTGAACTAAGTAGCCCAATTTCGACCAAATGTGACTGAGAAGATAGAAATCTCAAAGATAGTTACACTCTTATAAATTTTGAAAGCAGCAGCTGCTGGAGAGAAGAGAGACCAGGATCCTAGCATTAACATGCAGGGTGCTAACAATCTTATCAGCCCATTTCTGCTGTCAAGTGTGGCAGCCTGCATACCATTACCAGAATATATGCATATTCAGAGATAAAAGAAGACCTCTATAATTCAATTATTAACCAAGAGACATAAATCCATAAGAAACTGGTCCTCTTCAGTTCTGGTTCTTCTAGCACTTCTCTCTTTTAACTAGACAGCCAAGATACCAGGCTGGTGAGGGAAAAAATAAAACAAAAAGGAGGAACAGTTTAAATGAAAACCAAAATCATCCAAAATCATACAAAATCCCTATTGTAGCAAAAGAGAAGAGTAAATAGGTGGAATAAGGAGTTTATCAGCTACTATGGTGCAAGGATGGACAGCTTTTAAGGTTATGTAGTAAGGTACGTTTAAATCCCTTTCTGATTCTACCAGGTTCAGAAGTCCTATGCAGAGACACACACACACACAAACACACCTATAGGAGATTGTGAGCTTCACTTTTTAGCTGCAACCAACTAAACATATTGAATGACCCAACTTTTTCACACAGATACATGACGTAAAGCTGAAAACCATTTTCATTTCCTATACTCCACAGCCAAGCAGCAACATAATGGTTAAAGAACAGGGATTCCCCCCACCAAACCCATTTTTACAGCTCTTTGGTGATTAGTTTGAGATGGTCTACCATAATTATCTATGCCATAATTTCTCCTTGGCTGGTTCAAAAATACTTCAGAAAATACCACCAAATACTCACTGATTCACTGTTGAAATGCATGCATTAATTAGGGGAAGTGGTATGACAAGTTATTTGTTACTCAAAGAAGTAGCATAATTCTTCATTATATGTCCAATATTCTGCCAGTATTTACTATAAATAAGACTGTTCTGTTCCAAGATTTCTCAAGACAGAAGATACAAACTCCAAGCTCTCAGCCAAAAAATTTCAAAATCTAGAGAGTATTTCTTAGCTAGCAGTTCCTGAAATATGACTGATGTTTGATCCCTACCTGTTAATTCTCAAGGAAAAAAAGAAAAAAGATGAGCTTTGCTTTCACTCATTTTTGCAGCAACGTCTCTCTCTTTTTTTTTTTTTCCTCCATAGTGTCAGGTATCTTTTCCTTTGCATCCCCTCTGCTCATGCTGGGAATCAGGTGCATGCTGCCAGCAGGACTTGTTAATTCAAGGAGCTGCTGTTGTCCAATTAAACTTGGTGTCAGATCACAGCCAGCCAGACGCTAAGGTAGCTATTCTCCTTCCTAGTTCAGCTGTAAATGCAATGCCATTAGCAGCATAGCCTGGCTATTAACTCACTCATTTGTATGCACACTGTAAGGTTAATCCATGTTGGTCCAAATGGAAAAAACTAAAAGAAGTAAAGAAGGAAGTCAGGCACTTAAAGTAGGCTCAGTAAAAACAGAGGGGCCTATATTCAAGAATGTAATGCTGAAGACTTGAACTCAGATGAAAGTTAAGTCAAGGAACCTACTTTTACTGTTTGAAAAGTTCCTAGGTGCCTACAGTTTTCCTTTAGCACATACACAGATTTTCTCCAGGTTTGGAAATACTGAGAAATCAGCATTTAGCTAAATCCAAACATAAAAATCAGGTTGATAATCTCCTGCCTACCTTCCATGAAGAAATGGATTCATTAGATGTTCTTATGACACACTGGACCAGGATCAAGCACCTCCAAAGTATGGTGTTAACCAACACTTTTAAAATCTAACAGGAAGTGCTAGCTTTCCTTGTTTTTCAATTGCTGAATGTAGCTCAACCTATTTTCAATTTGTAGTCTGCAGGCACTACACAAGAACAGACTCTCTCAGTGTAATCCATAAAAAATAACTAAGAGCACACCTATCATCAATAGACTTAAGTTTGCTACGGATACACATCTNGTTAACCTCAGAGAACAGTGCTGAAACTAGCCTGGAAGTAGCCAGCAATTAGGAAAGCAGACCCATATATACTTTAAGTGCTATCCCTCCCTAGATCTCTGTAGATACACACAAGGCAAAAATCTCTCCTAAGAAGAAACCCCTTCTTTCAAAAATGTACTTGGGATCACTCTTTTCCTTCAGGCAGCACCAGTAAAAATCCATCTGATGTTTCCAGTTCCCCTATATACACCTGTCTCATGGATTCAGTGCTTCTTTGAGGTGGGAGAGCTGAAGCTTTATCCCCAACACCCAACTTCCCTGGAATGTGTCTTCACAAGTGGGTTATACATTATTCCGGCTGGGAAAGAGCCCCCTCCAGCCTCTTCCTTAGTCAAGAGGAGAAAGAAAAAGCAAAGAGCATGATTCTGTAACTTCGAGGGCAGAGCAGCTGGGTGAGAGGTATGCCCCAGTTCCTTCTGTGATAACTGTTTATGAAATTTATTCAGCAATCGGTTAACATAAGGAACTAGACCACTCCACAGGCAGGTTTGAAGCCCTCGGCTCCCTGTTTGCCCTGCAGCAGTTATGCTGTCTCACACCCGGTTCTCACCCTTGCAGCCTATACTATTCTCATGCATGAGATAAAGAGCTGCGATGCCTAGCATAATTTCCAATCTTGACACTTAAAGATTAGTCAGTGGCTATGCTCAGCATTCAGTAGCTAAATCTTATTTTTATTAGTGGGGGTTTTTTTAATTCTTCTCAGGACTGCAAAGGCAACTTTATTTCCAACCTCCTTAAAAGGGCCATCCAAAGAAACAGATGACATAACAACATTATAAAAGAGACAAAATTAGCAGTCATGAAAAGTACAGAAGGCTTGGAATGAAATATATACTTGCAGGGGTGGTAAGGATATAAAAGCAGTGACATTGACAATGGCATCTGAAAGAGGAATCTGCAGAGAGGGTTTTTACAGACACTGAGGTCCGTAAGATACCGTACTTAACTCACTGCACGCTCGATTTGACCTTACTTAGAAAGGAAGGATAGGTGAGAGATGGGTGCTGATGGGCAGTCCACAGCCAGTATGCTTTCCCCGTGATTAAGCAACAGGTTTACTAAGCTGCGGGGAACCTCCTTTGCATTTTGTGGGCCCCATTTGAGCATTGGAGCCCATTTGTCTAATCCTAAGACTGTCCTCAGATCTAGAAAGAATGAGCAATATACATCAACTAGCAGAAACAGCGGGAAACAATATTAACTATAAAGCTCGTATTTTTATCAAATATTCAAATACTTACTAATATAGCATTTTAAATGCTATATATAATGCAGGAGATAAAAGACTTCAGGTAGTGTGAGAAGGAATTAAAAGATAAGCAGGAAGCATAGTCCAGCAATGAAATGAATGAGCTGATCCTCACCAAAAGTGATGCCACCTCTACGGAATCTATGCAACAGTTACCGATTGCTCCTTTCACTGTGCAATACGTTTATTGTCCGTCTCTTGATAAAACCTAGTGTCACTGATCAGGGCATGAGGCTTGATCAGGCTGGGAGAAACAGCAACACATTCATGTAGCTTTTATGATGTGTATAGAAAATGAGAGACAACAGTTGGATCCAGCAGTCAGAAAAACAGAATTTAAGCACTGACTCAGAGTTACTGCACTCTCATAAGTATCTCTCTCTTGATAGTATTTTAATCAATTGCTCTTGAACTTGGGCAATATATCTGCTGTATTTCCCAAGCTATTATATACAATGCGTTTCAAGCTGTTGTCATTTACAAATGGACCTCACGTTGTCCTCCCAGTTATTATTAAATCCAACCACAAGTGACCATTCCACTATGTACTCCACCGTCTCTATAGCAATGACCAGACTTCAAGTTTGAAAAAGGATACTGAGAAGTTTAAAGGGGGGGGGGGGGG